>VZRF01005195.1:441382-462179 GCA_013396875.1 Vireo altiloquus | reverse complement strand
CCCAAATTTGGTGAAACCCAAAGTCCCAGAGGACCACAAGTTTTCATGAACTTCACAGGTCTTCTCAGGCTTGTTTTGCAGTTTGTGGTCCCACATGGTAGTGACCAAAAAGCTGGAGCTGGTCCGTAGGACCAGGAGATCAATGTTGACTTCTGACTTTTGTCACCTGGAGGAGCAGGCTTAGGATAGAGCTCCAAACCTTGAGCTCCAGCACCTGCATACATTGGGAGAAACCTCTAACGGGGCAGCAAGTCTTACCCTGCCCTTGGGTGGAGTAGGTCCAGTTGCCCAGGAGGTGGCAATAAGATCAGCCAGCAGCTGGTGGTGACAAAAGTTGAGCAGGGCACCACAGACTCAGCCCGTTTGCTGCAAAAGCGCAGCGATGAGACATTTCCCTTTCGGTTCCCATTTCGGTGAGTTACAGGTGTTGACTAAATTGGGTGCATAAAGCCATGATTTAAGAATTTTTGGAAGCTCGCTTGCATCAGAATGGCGACAACCTTGATCTCCTTAGCCGGTGACTTGTCCAGAGAGGTGGCAGCCAGCCTGTAATTTCTGCTGGTCTATAATCAGCGCTGGCTGGTGATGAAGCGCAGCCTTGACTGAGACAACGAGTTAGGGTGGATGCTTCTTGATGAACTACCGTCTCTGCACGGACAATTAGTAATCGCTTCCTGCTAAGCCCTTTGGAATGTGTGTTCTGCTCATGGCACTGCTGGGAGCCTGCAAAGAACTGCCTATATACTGGTTTTATTTCTTTGCCTCTGCTCCATCAGATTGTCCAGATTCTGTGTCTTCCTCCACTGAAACAGGGAGAACTAATTGTCTAGCCCCTGGGGGGCTCTCAGGTAAGAGATCTCTTGTTGCCCTTGATCTTGGCGGCGGGTCACGTTGGCTGAGGGTCCTGACAAAAGGCGGAGTGATGCTGGGGAGTTTTGGGAATGCACATCACTGAGAAGGGCATGCTCGGAGGGGGAGTTGGGTTTCATTTCAGTAGCAGCCGTGTACCTCTTGTGCAGAGGATGTGTTGAAATCCCAGACAAGGTTCTCCATTCCCGAAAACCTTTGAATTCCAGCCTCATGCCCCATTCATTTTTGGGCTGAGGCAGGAAGAGGAAAAAGGACTGAGGCAGGGGAGGGCAAAGCAATGTTAGCTGACCATGCATTCGGATGCGTGGATTACGGGAGCAGGTGCAGTCCTGCCTTAGAGAAGGATTTGGTCTCCTTGGCTTGGTGGTGGGGGCATCTCTGGTCTCTGGGATGAGAGCCCTGCTCAGATTTTTGTCCTGGTAAGGTCACCAGCATCCCACAGCCGATGCACATGGCTCATGGAGCCCGGGGAGGAAAGGTGGCCTGTTTTTTTGTAGAGGATGTTGCACGGAGTTGATGATCCTTCCCTATCCCTTCCAACCTGAGATATTCTATGATTTCCATTGTTTTCCCCATCTCCCTCAGCCTCCAGTTGCTGTTCCAGGATGGAGGCTTATAAGGTGGTTTCCCCACCCCTCTCGGGGTTTGCATAGAGACACAGAGCGGTTTGGGTTGGAAAGGACCTTTGAAGGTCATCTAGTCCAACTCCCAACCCCATTTCCAAGGTGTGATGTCTCAGGCACCTCACTTCCTGCCCCAGACCAGCCACCTCAGTGTCTCTACCAGGATTAAAGCGTCTGAAACCATGTACCTGCAGGTACTGGCTGATGTTTGAAGGTGCTTGCCTTTGTGGGGATGTCTCCTTGATTTATGATTTATTCATCACCTTGAAACTGGCATTCAGAATTAGGTCGGCGGCGGCTGCACGCGCACATGCATCTGCCCCTGCCTCTCTCCAGGAACTGCGTTTGGTGTGGATGTGATGTCTTTAAGTGAGCCTTGTTTGTTTTTCTTTGGGTGTAATATATACCCTGTCTGTTATTTGAGAGGGGAGCATATTGTTTGTTCAAAGGCCCTAATGAGAATTAATCAAACGAAGGGGGAGAGGGAACAGGGAAACTTGTTGCTGTTTAAGGTTTTTTTTCTTAAGGCAGCTTTGGGTTTTTTTTGTTTTTTTTTTTTTACAATTGGAGCCTATAGCTTCAGGGAATTTAAAAAAAAGAGACTGTAGAAAGAAAAAAGACAAGAAGCAAAACAACACAATAAGGATGTTGTTAGATCTTTTTTTCTTTTCCTTTTTTTTTCTCCTTTTTCCTCCTGAAATACACCCATTGCAGAGGGGAGGAGAGAGTTCGGTTCCACAGGATACCACATGAAATAAGCAGAGGAAGTACTTGCTTTTAAAAGGGGGCTTTCTGTAAGGTTCAGCCTATTGATAACATCTTGTCTGGCAGCTCTGCTCCCGAAGGGAAGGCAGGAGGTGGGGGTTTGAGCTGCAGGAAATAACATGGCTCGTTCCTGGTGCCTCCCAAAGGGCCGCAGAAAGGGGACCCCTAGCTCCTTAATTGAGCTTCTTCCCCAAATGAAAGCACATTTCCACCTGAAAATACATTTTTAACTTACTTTATTCTATTGTTATTATTTCATTGGATTTGACTTTTTTTTTTTTCTGTCGCTCTTATCAAAGGTTTCCCCCCCACCCCAAGCCTGGAAACAGAACCTTTTACGATCATTAACCGCTCTTTTTTCCTCCCCAAATGTAATTCTAGCTATTTAATTTAATGAGGAGCTGATAGGAGAGTTGACTCTTGAAGGGATATGGTTAGCTACCCAAGCCCTGAGACAAAGCCGAATGCCTCCACATGAAAGAGCATTTGTTTTGAATTTGCTCTGATTTACTGGCATCTCCCTTCTGTGCGCTGAAGTGCAGCACTGAAAATTCCCAACTGGAGAGACCCAGTCAAGAAAGGAAAATAAACGCACTTTGGAGCAATTCTCCTAAGCTCACTTTCTCCTCCTTTTTTCTCCTGCCCCCTTCTGCATATTTTAGTTAGCAGAAGAGTGTGTTTGAAGAGGGCTTTAATGAGTTATTGGCAGGGTACTTGGCCAGTGCTTTGGCTTGGTCTTATCTGTGTTTGGGCAGATGGGGATGGGTGACACTGGGTGGAGAACACAGCATCCCTCATCTCCTCCACACCTGTACATGTTGGATTTGTGGCTCCTTCGTGAAAGGACAGCATAAGAAAAGGAAAAAAAAAAAAGTAATTATTTTGGTAATTTGGAAACTGGAGTGGGTGTGTGAGGAAAAAGACATCACAGGTGGTTGTTGTTGGTGGTGGATTCCTGCAGCACTGCCGCCGTTGGTCATCAGTCGTGGGTGGTGGACGCTGGTGTAGTAGCAGAGATCAAGGTCAGTAGATCTGCTGTGATGTCTCAAAAAGCAAGATTTGGCAAGGAAGATCACTCTCAGCACTGAGAATTTGGGAATGGGGCCAGGCTGGGGTTCATGGCCACTCCGGCAGGGGAATGAGTGGAGGGGTTGAGAGGATGGTGGCAAGGGGACCATTGAAGGGGCTCAAAGCAAGCGTCCTTGCAGCTCTCCATGAGGAGCCTTTGATGAGGAGGAGTCAGATCAGCCACTGCTGGGGTCTGTCTCTTACTGGGGCTGCAGGCAGTTGTGTTGATGGATACCAGAGGCTCTGGAGGATGCGTGGCGGGGGGAGCGGCGCGGCCGGGGGGATGTACAGGGAGTGTTTCCCCCTTGCAATAACTAATCTGAGCTGCTCTTTCCCTCCCTCCCTCTGCTTTCTGTTCTCCTTCCTGACCCAGGAATGCAATCCTGGGTAGTCCTTCACACCATGCTGGCATCCTCTTCTCATCCCACCTCTGCTCTGTCTCCCCCAGCCACCTCGTTTTCTGGCTGATGTACTCCTTGCTTCCCCCAAGGCACTGGCTCTCACTTCTCTATTCTTGCCTTTATTTATTTTCTTATATCATCTTTATTTTTATCAGTGGTCAGCCTGTGGGTAGGTCAGGACTCCTCGCTCATGTTTTCTGCCACTGACGTGGTTGTGCTCAGGTATTAGTAGCCAGATCCTTTCTGTCCTCAGTGTGGTTAAAGAGCAAAAAATATCCCATTGGAGATAAAAATAATTCCCGTAAATAGGAGACAGAGGGTGGTTTTCCTGTATTTTGAGCTGACTTGTTCTCAGCCGACGTGTTTGGTTACGACTTCTTTCAAACAAGCAAAGCCATGCTTGGAGAGCTTGGAGGTGGCTGGCCTGTGGTCTGGTGGCATCAGATCGGTGGGAGTCAAATTCCTCTATGAGCCATGGGGAAGCTCCGCTCCAAGGGTAGAAGTGAGCTGGTGGTGTTGATGCTGGGTCTCCATGGAATGTGATCCACCAGCCCTGGACATCTCTGTCCTGACCTGGGTGTGGCGTGGGGCTGGTGGCTCTCTGCTGGTGGAAGGTTGCAGTGTCCGTGGTGGGTGAGGAGGTGGCTCTCCGGCAGGACAGGTGAATAGTGCTGGATCTGCTGGCGAAGCAAAGATCTCAAGAAACCCAGAGCTTGTCCTCAGAGAGGGAAAGCAAGCTGAGCTGGCTTGTGTCCTCACCACATCCACTGCTTTTTTATAGAGGTTGTTCCTATAATACCAAACCTGAGAGTTTTTCCAGATTTTGGCCCAATCCTGTTGATTTGCCCAAACTCTGGAGCACCTCAGAGTCTCCAAGAGCCAGTGGATGTTGAATGATGATACTCAGTGGGTGCTGGATCAAGGTTCTGCAAGCCTTAGGACTGGGAAACCCACAAGGCTCTTCTACAGCAGGCACAGACTCAGTTTCTCCCTCCCAACTGTACACCAAAAACACGGGGTAAAGAATTCCCCAGGCTGGAAAAATATTAGCATCATTCCCTACTCCAGCTCTCTTTGCTGTGGGACCTTGTCTGGTTTATGGGACCTCTTGGCTGATTGACATTTCATTCCAAAATTGCGGACAGGCCAGGAATGTTTCACTATGCCTCTGATCCCCGCTGGTATCTGCTCAGCAGGGAAGAAGCACCTTGTCCAAATCCGGAGATATTTGCCCCCCGAAGCGGCTCCCCATTGCTCTCCCCCCGCCCATGTAAACAGGATCCTGTGCTGTTTCTCCGCCAGAGCCCTGCCTGTGTTTTCCCGTTCCCCCTACTTCCACCTCCCTCCCCTACGGAGTTTATAACCTCCTGTGAAATGCCTTTATTTACAAATTGGCATCCTATTATAATCTGAAATTGAGACATCTTCCTGTGGAACTAGGATTGTATATTTGTCCCAGGGATAAACAATTGCTTGGGAATTTTTTTTTCTTTAAGTCACTTATTTTTGGTTTATTTTTGAGCTTACGTCGTTTTAATATTTTTTAATTTGCTTTGAGCAGCGCAGAGCGTTGCACCCTTTCCTCCCCAGCCTTGCTGGGAGACGTGACCCCCTGCTCCTTGCTTACCTAAAAACTGTGGTCCCGTCCTGGAAAGGACAAGGTTATCAGGGGTTAATGCCAAGATGACAGCAGTGGAGCCTCTGGAACAGAGCAGGCTGCCTGCCAGACTAGGAGCCTCCCGGCTCGCCTCGCACATCATCTGACCGTGGCCGACTGGGAGGAGGGAGCTGGTGCTTGGCACCGACCCCGGGCTCTTGGCTTGGCCACCCGCTCCGGTTCCTTCAAGCCCTGTGAGGGCTTTTTTTTTTTATTTTTTTAAGGGGGTTCTCACCCTGTGGGGACCCCCCTGGGACACAGCTGGGATCCTCCTCCCAGCTCCGGGCGTTTCGCCGATTAAAATCCTTCCAAAGCAAATAGAATCCATTTAATAATTACTTTTAAGTGCTCCAGAGCCTCTTGAGCCTTTCCTAGATACTCTTCTACAACGTGTTTTAAAAAAGAAATGATAGCAGAGGTGCTGCCCCCATTAGATAGTTTCAATCCATACCTGTACGGCTTCATTAAACCCATTTTTCCAGACGCCAGTAGGTTTTCCCAGCCAAATGGTGCCTTTGGAACAGCTGATGATAAAATGCAGGAGACCCCAGAACCAACAAGTCCATCATAGTGGGTGTGATGGTGGGAACAGTGATGGGGGACCATGATGGGGCCACCTGTGTTTTAATTGCTCAACCTGGCACTTTTCAGGGAAGAAGGAGGCTAGAAAGGTGAATTTTGGAAGTTGGATGTCTGTTCAAACCGCGCTCTGCTCGCAGTAGCTGCCCCGATGAGTGCCGGCAACTTGATCACTGGGGACATTTAAAACTCAGTGGGACAAAAACACTCGTAGAGGAGCAGCCCCAGGCTGGCAGGGATGCGGGCTGCATCGTTTCCATCCCCGCTGTCTGCCAGGGGGTATCACTTACACTAAAGGAACCAGTAACATTAGCCACATGCATTTCCCCGCCACGGGCATGGGGGGATGCCTCTTTCCAGCCACGGTGGCCAACACCGTAAGCCTCCCTGCTGGCTT
This sequence comes from Vireo altiloquus, assembly GCA_013396875.1. Taxonomy (NCBI): domain Eukaryota; kingdom Metazoa; phylum Chordata; class Aves; order Passeriformes; family Vireonidae; genus Vireo; species Vireo altiloquus. Next base: position 455,819 of record VZRF01005195.1, on the reverse strand, counting down.
ACAACAGGGTGCAGCTCGTTTTAGGGTGCCCAGGAGGCAACTGTGTATAGGCACCCCTTCCCCAGCCCTAGCTGTGCTCCAGCAGGGTGTCGGGCTGGGCGGCGAGTGGGTGCCAGCCCCACTGCCGTCCCCCGCCGGCGTGAATGACCCACGCCGCAGCCTGGCTGCCTGCCTACTGTCACAAAGGAGCTTCCTTCCCAGTTTATTTTCAGCGCTGGGATATTATTAACCGCTGAGGCACAGTCTCTGTTCTAACCACCCTCGCTTTTTGCCTAAATCGCTTTGTTTTCACCCGCTGCTGGCGTGCCGGGGCCGCCGGCGTGGCCGCGGTGCTGCCAGGGTACCGAGTGCGTCACGGCTGCTGTTGAGGAACAGAGGGCACGGAGGAGCCTGATCCTGCACGGGGCTGAGCCCAGGCAAGGGAAGGAGCTCGGCGGCTCACAGGATTTCCGCCTGCTCTCTTTGGATTAGCCCCTGGGTTTTTTTTTTTTTTCTTTTTCTTTTTTTTTTTTTTTTTTCTTTTTTTTGTTTGTTTCTATTCTTCTGCTTCTTTTAATAAAAGCAACATCTTGGGTGTTGCTGTCTGCCTTTTTCTCTACAAGTTATTTTACTTTATTTTATTTCTCTTTTCTTTTCCTTTTTCCTTCTGTTTTCTTTTCCTGTTTCCCTCTTTTTTCCTCTGTTTTCCTTCTGCTTTTTCTTCTTTTTCTCCTTCTTTTCCTTCTTTTTCCCTTCTTCTGTTTCTTTTTCTCCTTCTTCTCCTCTTTTTCTCCTTTTACTATTTTTCTTCTTTTTCTTCTTCCACTTGTTTTCTTTCTTCTTCCTGTTTTTCATCTCCTTGTTTTCCTTCTTCTTTTCCTTCTTAATGCAAGAAAAGAGCTTTCCTGGGCAAGCATTGCAGGGATTTTCCATCCCCATCCAGGGGAGGGTGGGGGCTTGGATTCCCTGTGCATAGACCTGCTGCCACCCTTGGGAGGGGTCTTTGCCCATAGACTCAAGTTATCAGTTCCAAAGAGCTTTTTCCAGGATATTTTATGCTGCTGTGGATGTGATGTGATGGTTGCTAACAGACAGCACTTTTCTCTCCTTTCTTTTTTCTTCTCTTTTTTCTTTTTCCCCTGTTTTTTTTTCCCTCCTCTCTTTTGGGTTGCCATTTAAATGCGTGATGATAACTTTCACCCTGTTAATTAACAGGAAACATTGGGACAAGACAGGAAATTACATCAGTCTTTTATGAGGAAAGAGCCAAGAAAAAAAAATGCAAGAAAACATAGTTATTAGTGAAAGGAAAGAAAGTGCCAGGGGAGGGAAAAGATAGAAAAGGAGAAAAAAGGAGGAAAAAACCCCATCTCACAGGCCCCGCTTTTCCAGGGGAGGTTGCTCCAGTACTGGATTTTATTTTCATTATGTTGAAAAATATTTGACTAACAGGGTCACCTTTGCTTGAGTGCGACGGTCCAGCTTCCCAAGGAATTTTTTTTTTATTTTCATGCTTTTTCTCAGCTTCCTTCCCCAAACTGTGAGGCCTAGGAAGCTCTTGGCCGGGAGACTAATTTTGGTTTGGCTGCTCAGCCCTTCAAATTGGTCCCCACCCAGTGTCATTATCTTGGTTTTAACTTGCAAGGGGAAAAAAAAAGCACCCTGTAAGAGCTGGCTCAGCCCTTCTCTACCCTTTTAACCTCACTACATAAAAACCTACTGGCTTCAGCCTCCCTGGTTGGGTTGTGCTGGCAGTGATGAAGCACCGTGGGCTGGTGGCAGGAGGTCCTGGTGATGCTCTTGGTGATGCTCCTCTGTGTGTGATGACCTGTACCTGGCTCTGTGGTCCTTCCTCATCCTCCCTCAGCGATTAAGTGGGATCCTTGTTGGGGCACTGGGTTCTGGTGATTCAGCTTTGGGGTGAAGTCCTGGCTCCCATGGCTTTTCTGACTTTTCCCTGAGCATGTGGAAAGGCAAATTTTGCCATTAAAGTAATAATTCAGAACTGCTTGGGCTCTTAACCCTAGTTGCAAATAGGTACCTTACTGAGCAAAATCTATTTAACATCTATGTATAGGTTGAATATGTGTGGAGATAATTTATTCAATATATAATATATATATAATTATACAGGATGTAGTCAACATACAATATATATATTCTAAAGATATATATGTTGAATATGTTCAATATATTCATTGTATGTTGAATATGTTCCATATTAGTACAGAATTCTCTATAATATTTATATAGGTTGCAGAGACTTTGTTCATAGAAACCAAGAACTGTGTCAATAAGAGGTGACTTTGTGGTGGAGAAACTTGGCTGTTAGGAAGGTGGTGGAAGTTCAGGCATCTGTCAGTCTTGCAAGTGGTGAAGTTGGCTGTGCATCCAGTGATTTTTGGTGAATGGCAAGCTATGGGTTGAATGTATGGGTGATAAAAACTACCAGGCATCGCTGCTGAGGGGGAGCTCCCTCCATGGTGGGTGATGCAAAATAAAACCAGAGGACTTGAGTGTCTGTTTTCACATTGGTGTGCAAGGTGAGGTTTTGAGTAGAAAAGTGGGGAAAATGGCAAAATAGTCAAGAAACTAAGCCATGAAATGAAGTCCTGCTCACCCACGCGGGATGCTGTCAGTGACCCCGTGGCTGGGCTCCGGCAGCACCTTCCCAAGCGGAGCGGATGGAGTCAATAACTCCATAAAATCATTCTTCAAGCAGGAATCAAGTAACAGGAGTTTTATTTGGAAAAGGAGCTGGGAGCCTGAAGTTACATCACTGCATTTCAACTGATGAATTCATTTTCTTTGGAAGCCAGTCTGAGACTTTTTAGCTCACGATAAGGAACAAACCCATAAATCATAGAGGCAGAGGCCTGTAGTTTTCCTGTTCTTTGTCACAGCCAAGCATGGGAAATGTATCCTGGGTGTCAAGGGCATGAAGCCTTGGCTCACCTGAGAGTTGCACTGCAGTTATTTCCTGGAGAAGCTGGTGTGATGCTGGGCATGCCAAGCCCCAGATTCCCTGGGTTTTATCCCTGCATGAGGATGTTTGTGGATCTTAGTGTTGTCGAAATCCCTTGGGTTTCATCCCCATGGGAGGATGCTGCTGGGTGTTGGTGACACCCCAAATCCCCCGAGATTTTTGCCCATGGGAGGATGCTTCTGGGTGTTGGGGACACCCCAGATCCCCTGAGAGTTGTGCTCAGGGGAGGATGCTGCTGGGTGCTGGTGATGCCACCCTGGTCATGGCAGGTGGGACATGGCTCTGCTGTTGCCACCAGCAGTGGGGCGAGATGAGCCACGAGATTTTGGGGTTTTTTTAACCTGGGTGCTGTCGACCTGCCCTGTTTTATAGCCTGGGGCAAACCTCTGCTGGCCTCTGTCTGTGAGAAGGGGGTGCCGGCTCTGACGGAGCGCCAGGAGGGTTAATTACTTAATGAATATAATATTCTCTATAATTGCTACACGTTATTAATCCAGAGCAAAGTGAGAGGCGAGGGGAGGGGTGTATGTGCATGGCCAGGCTTGTGAACTCCTTCCCAACGCCATCCGTCCTGTCTGTCCATCCCTTGATTGCCCCCTGCCAGGGCCGGCGCTGGTGCTGTCCGTGTGTCCGTCCGTTCATCCCTGGGCGGTGACCCTGCCCGTACACCAGCGTGCTCTGCCGCCTGCTCTTAGGAATAGGCGTGATTAGATTATGAAGGCAGACAGAAGTAATGATTAACTTTTTCAGTCTGCCTGCTGTCTCCAGTCTGGCACTAGGTGTTGTTTTTTCCCCCTTAAGTAGGCCCTGGCCCTGCATCGACAAGGTATTAGGTTGTAAAGAAAGCCAGGAGGAATGAAGGCAAGGGAGGGAGGGGAAAGGGGAGGGAAGGAGCCTTTTCCATCGGATCCGGGACTGGAATTTATTGGCAGGAATGCAGTAAATGCTCCAAATGCCAGCCCAGCTAAACAGTTTTCATAATTGTTACGGAGCGGGGCATGACAAACGTGAAAAGGACTTTTGTTCCTACTCTGCTTTTTCCATGGGTTTACATCCCTGCAAGGGAGATGCTGCTCTGGGAAAAGTTGCTAGGGGAAGTGGGCATTTTTATTTTTTTGGTGTGGGGAGAAACTTATATTTATGTCTGTTTTCAGTTTTTAGGGGAGAATTCTGGGTCAATATGCTGCAGGGAGAGGGTTGGGTTTTTTTTTTCACTATTGGAATGAGAACAGCAGTGATGCTGCGTTGTGTATGTATGTGTGTGTGTAATGCAGTTAGGGGTGAAAAAAAGATCCTAACACACATCTGTGTATTAGGTATCCATTTGGAAATCCTAGACTGCTCTACTTCAGTTTTTATTAGGGGCTTAACAAGGTTTTTAACATGTAACCCACATAGCTACATGTTGTCAGTGGAGAGCTGTGGCTTCCCTGGGGGCTGGATCCCTGCCCTCCCCTGGGCACCCCATGGCACTGAAGGACCTTCACTGCAACAGAGAAGCTTTATGTTTCATTGCAAAAGCTTTTTAAGGTCATCCTCTAAACCTCAGCTGGGTGACTGCATTGAGGGGGGCTGTGACCCCGTGGTTGGCACGGCCCAGTGGCCTCTGGTGGCTTCAGCATCTGCGGCGTGATTTATCCCAGAAAGGTGATGGGCAGGATGCTGCCACAGGAGCCTCCAGCACAGCCCAAGCCGGGAGAGAGATTCTTGGCAAGCTCATCCTCAACGTCTGATTTGCATCGCAGTAAGGCAGGAGCCCTTTGTGTGCTGGTTTCTCTTTCTCAGAAGGTTTCTGGTTGAGATCTGGGTTGGGTATGGGTGGGGAAGAGGTGTGTCCTGGTAGCTGCTGAGGCTGAAGCATGGAGGTGGTTGCTCCTCTCTGGGAGCTGGGGCTGGTACCAGCCCTGAGTCACTTGGGGCTCCCAGGGCAGCATCTCAGGAGTGCTGGCTGTGTTTTCCAGATAGGTCTGCTGGCTGATTTGTTATGAAAGCGAGATTATTCTGGGTTACCCTCAAGGATGGGGAGAAGGTTGGAGAGTGTGGGGGGCAGTGGAGCACCTGCAGCACTTCCTGAACCAGCAAGTCCCCACCAGCACAGGACAGCAACGGGGACACATGCAGCAAAAATGGGATTTCTGAGGGGTTTCCGCAAGGATCTGCATGCCCTTGTGCCTCTTTGGATGGCCTGGGAGTCTTAAAAACCCCATGGATTTTGGCAGGACTGCTCTGGAAGGGTCTCACTCCTTGCAGCATCGCTTTGTCCCACCCAACTGTCGAGTTGGAGCACGGGGAAGGGATTCCTGTCCTACTGCTTTTTTGAAACAAGGGAAAAGTTTTCCCACACCTTTGAGGGGTGCAGAAGGAGAGGCAGATAAAGAAGGTTCTTTAAATTAAAACTTCAAAAATAATTAGGCTGACTGTATACTAAACAACAGCAAAGAGGCCCATTTACTGTAAATATTATGAATGGATTTGGCTGGCTTCTTCATCCCCACCCTTCCTCTAAGGCTTTTCTCTGAGCTGAGTCGAAATTCGGCCTTCAGACAGCACGGTACTCTATAATTTGCATGGCTGATGAGGCCTGAAGCCTGGTACGGAGGAAACTGGAGTCAGCTGGCTCCTCTAACCACTGGAGACAGGCAGACAGGCATTTTTGGTGTGTGCCTGCATATTTTCCCCCCGCCGTCCCACCACCTCGTAGCTCCAGCCTTGCTTGGCTTTTGAAGAGAATGGTCGCAAGAAAAGGGTTCTTCTCTTCTAGAGTAGTTTTTAGCCGTGGTAATTGATTAATCACCGTAATTAGACAGTAGCAGTGACTAATAGGATGTTTATGAATCAAATTTCTGGTTTGGTGGACTCCATGAACTCAGCAGTTTCACTTGGGTTCTTTCTTTGCCATCCTGTAATGTAGGGGACATGGATCACCGTATATTTTTTAATATATTTTTTAATATTTTTGGACATCCCTCCTGGTCCAGCCCTGGCATCTGCCATAGTGGTGTTTGCTCTTGAGGCCCTGTAGGTCTGCAACAACATGTTTGCAGGGCTTCTTTCATTCTCACTTTTACGTTCTTGCTGAATTAACCCTCAGAATGTCAGGGCTTGGTTCCAGGCTGGGGGGAGGCTGACTCAGGGCACCACCAAGCTGGGGTGGGAACCTGAGGGGATGTCCTCAGAGGTGAATCATCTCTACCCACCATCTCACCTGACCTCATTTTTGTCCTGATTTCACAAGGGGGATTCCCAGATGTGGGAAAGGTGATGGCAGTTTTTGTTTGGGTCACTTGGGGACCAAGCAAAGCCCTCCCAAACTTTCAGGTCACTGTTAATGCAAACCTGAACCAAAGCCCTAGAAAAATGGGGAAATATGAGACTTCTTCCCCTGATGGCTTCTGCCATATTTTATCCTGCTTGACCTCATCAGACTCAATCTTAGTAAACATCAGCAAATTGAAATCTTGCGGTGAAACTTAACATTTATTTTCATGCAAGGTTGACTGATTTTGCAAGGAACAAGGAGCCATTTGAGTGATTGATTGGACAACTTGCTAATAAATTAAAAAAGTAATCTTAAGGCTCTTTAGCCTGCATGACTACTGTATATGCTGAGTAATAAGAGCCGTCTAATTAGACATAGACACAAATTTATGGTCTAGCCTGTCAATCCGCAGATTAAGGACTGCATAAGTACCTACCGACACGATGGGCTGTAGTGGCTCCTAAAGAGATGTTATGGTCTATCATGTCAATAATCCACAGATTAAAGGCTCCCTAAGTAGGTGTTGACGTGACTGACTGTCTCAGCTCTTGGGGGCTCTGGTCCTGGGGCGGTGGAGTGACCCCATGGGCCCCCCTACCTGAGGTAGGTGAGGGTTTATTTCCTCTGCAAACAACAGGAGCTTAACACAGGAACATCCTTGAAATTAGGCTTTCAGAAACCATCCCAGCCATCAAAAGCAGGGGCTGCTGTGGAAGGTGAAGCTGTCTAGCCCTTGTATGCTGCGAGGTACAAAAGATCTGAGGCAAACACTGCTATGGGTGGAGCCTCCAGGCTGCTCACAAATTTTGTTAAAGGCACAAAGCCCCTTTTCTGCAGCAGGATATATCCTTTAATGTGGATTTATCCTTTATTTGGCCTTTTTTGTTCCTTTGCTTTTGTTGAATGTACCTGGAAATCTAGCTTTTAGGTATTTTTCTTTGTTTTGGTTTTTTGTTTTTTTATTTATCTGTTTGGTTTTTTTTGTTTTGTTTTGTTTTGTTCTGTTCTTCCATCCTGTAAGTCAACTGAGAGACTAGAAAGGATTTTGGGTGCCCATTTTCCTTTGTTTTGATGAGCACACCATGATGTGTGTTCTCCTCACCTTGATGTACTTTCACTCCTGCAGTAAGGGGTCAGGGGAATGTTTTTCCTGATATCCTAAAAAATCATCACTTGCCAGTAACAGGAGGGGCAAAACTGCAACTGGAGAACTCCTGAGGACCCTCCAGAAGAGCATTTAAAACTGCATGAAAACCTCTGGGTTTTGTGCCTCCATCTCTTGCATCTCAAAGAGGAGGAGAAGATAAGGGTCATGGCACTGTCCCGGACACACAAATGCCACTTAAGGTCAGCCAAGAGAGATTATCAGGCGCGAGACGTGCTGAGCTTGGTCTCAGCCCTGGCCCCAGCCAGACACGTTGTGCTGACACCAGTCCAGCCAATTTTTTTTTTAAGCACAAATGCCCTCCATGTGTGCTGATGGATAAAAGAGGAAGGACAGTAATGTGTTCACTGCTCCTTGGCAGTGCCCACGGCACTTATTTTCCAGCAGAAAGCTGGAAAGCCAGGCAGAGTTCTCTCCAGGTCTTTGAGTCCTCCAACAGCACAAGGAGCGGGAGCTGCTGGAGCCAGTCCAGAGGAGGCCACGGAGATGCTCCCAGGCCTGGAGCCCTTCTGCTCTGGAGCCAGCCTGGGAGAGCTGGGGGTGCTCAGCTGCACAAGAGAAGGCTCCAGGGAGAGCTCAGAGCCCCTGGCAGGGCCTAAAGGGGCTCCAGGAGAGCTGCAGAGGGACTTGGGACAAGGCGTGGAGGGCCAGGACCCAGGCAATGGCTTCCCAGTGCCAGAGGGCAGGGCTGGATGGGATATTGGGAAGGAATTGCTGTGTGTGAGGGTGGGCAGGCCCTGGCCCAGGGTGGCCAGAGCAGCTGTGGCTGCCCCTGGATCCCTGGCAGTGTCCAAGGCCAGGCTGGATGAGGCTTGGAGCAACCTGGTCTGATGCAAAGTGTCCCTGCCCATGGCAGGGGGTGGAACAATATGGTCTTTAAGGTCCCTCCTAAACCAAACCATCCTGTGATTTTTTGAGCATTAGGAGACTTTTGTTAGCAGTTCAGGGTAAATGCTGATATGGTGGGTATTGTGCCAGGGTTGATATTTGTTGTGAAGTCCAGACCCAGGAATGAAGGAGAGGAGGGGGTTAGATGGTGAGAAGTTTAGGAAGAACATGAGAAGATGCCCAGGATAAAAACCGCTCTTTTGAAAAATAAATGTATATGTTCATGTATTACAAAAAGTGTCAATACATAGTTAAGGAACACTTCAACTGTTGGAAAGTTAAATTTGCCTAAAATCCTGATGTCATTGATGAAAGATCCAGTTAGAGGCGTTTAAAATCCTCATCAGGAAGGCCATTTTATTCCCATTTTCAGCAGTGAGTTGTTATCACAGATACTGGTGGTAATTTTGACAGCCCTTGACGTGGTCAGCTGGGAGCAGTCCTAGCAGGTCAGATAGCTCAGTGCGTGCTAAACTTGCTCTTTTCTTTCAAGGTTGGTTGACTACAGGAAAACCTTTAGCTAAAAAAAAAACCAGAACAAAACCAAAAGATCCCCAGCCTAGCTCCCTCTCTACATTCATGAACCTGGCAGTGGGACAAGGCTGATATCTGAAGGACAACAGAGATCTAAAACAACCCCAAGACAGGAGCTGTGTTGTTTTAGTTTATTATTATTGTTTTTTAAATTCAATTTTGCTAAAATGCTTTGCTACTCTGTGAATTAAAAAAAGAGACCTTTTTCTTCCCAAATTCCTAATCAAACTGCTGGAGCTTGGAAAGAAAAAGTATGGATGACATGCTTTCACCAACTTAAAAATCACCATGTGATGGAGAGAAAAGCCACACCAGAAATTTCCTGCCACTTCCAAGCAATGGGAGATGTGAACCCTTCTGCCATATCTTGGAAGAGCCAAGTGTGGGACTTGATAAATTTGGGTGTTTTCTGTGGTGTGAATGTCCCACACTTACTGTTGTCCCTTGACATCTTTCGTTTCTGCAGTTGTCAGGTTTTTTGGGTTGTTAGTTTGGTATCTCATGGCCCAGGATTTCTCTATGGATGAAGCATTTTTAGCAGGAGCAGGATCATGCCCTGAGCCCACAGACAGCATATGCACCCTCAATGTGGAGAAATCCTGACTGTGGTCTTCTATTGAGCAATTTCAGGCAGGACTTGAAGTTTGTGAGGGTCAAGGCAAGCGGTCAGGAACCTCACAACTTCTTGTGCTGATTTGTGTGCTGTGAATTAGCTGGGATGATGCTTTTATGGGGGACCATGAATGCATTGGCAAAACTGGGGCAGCCCCTCATGAAAATCCAGGAAGGTGTAAAAAATATGGAAGTAAAAGTGTTTTCCAGTGGGAATGGGACATTGTGTGATATGGTTGTGTTGGGGCATCACTGGTGATGAACTATCTGCACCAAAATTACAAAACAAAGTTAACCCAGGGGCTTTGGGGTATTGCCTTCATTTCTCCCCTCTGTGAGGAGCCAATGTGAATCTGTAGACCTGACTATGAGTGATCAATACAACTAATTTCCTAAATTCCTGAGGGCAAACTGTCTTTATTTTCAGTTATTTCTATACTATTATTTTTTCACAATGAACTTGCACAACATGCCGGGGGGAGGCTGCCAGACCCTCAAGGCAGGCTGTAATGGAAACCATGGAAAATCTTAATAACCCAGGGATAACAGCGAATGGAGGGATCCTTAATAATGAAATAACAGCACGGATGTTTATAGCATTAAACATTATCATTGTTTGCTGGGATATGGGAACGCTCCCAGTTTGCTGGGAGTTTTCCAGGCATTTAGAAAGGGATGTGTTTGCTCCGAGGAGCTCATAAAAATGATGCTTTTAACTCGAAACAGGGATCCCAAAGGGTTTGCAGCTGTCTAAGGGCTGTCGCACACGAGGATGTGTTGAGGAGGATGTGGCTGTGAATTTTCCTGGGATCTGGGTTTTTGTGTGAGTTTGCAGCAGGCGGAGATGGGAGCTGGATGGTGGATGCCTGCCATGACCCCAGGTTGCACAGGGTGAAGGCAGCAGGGTGTTTTTAGCATAATACTTCTGTTTGCTTCATTTGCACAGATCCATGGTTATTGTCACCAAAAAAAGCCTTTCGGAGGAAAAAAAAGAAGTCTGTCACTGTAGGAAGCATCTCTTGAGTCACTTTTTCCTTCTCTCCTGCCACCTCCTCTCCTGCCTGAGTGATGCCACTGGCTTTTCCCACCCCTTTTCCTGGCAGATGCCAGAATTAGTGGAGCGGGTGGAAGCAAGGGGGCTCCGCTGGGGTCCCAACAACCACGAAAAGTGGCTTTGGTGGCGGCTGGCAGGGAGGCCTGAGCCTGTTTATCCGAGCTCAGCCCTTGTATTCTCATGGCTTTTTGACTAGACATGCAGTCAACAGCCGAAGCCCACAAACAGAAGAGGCTCTGGCATATTTATACTCTGTGCTGGCATCAGCTCCTTAAAAAAAAACCAAACATCCCAGATTACCTAATATTTGTCCTTGAGGTCTGGTCACCCCATGTCATTCAAAAACCTAGTGGGATTCATTCTTGAACTTCCAGCCCTCCATAAAGGTCTGTTTATTCACCACCAAGGCAGTTTTCTATTTTTCCTTTTTTTTTATTATTATTGGTAGGTTTGGGGTTTTTTTTCTTTTCCTTAAATGCTGTAGCAATCAAATAGCTCTCTGTAAGCAGCAGTGATCTGGTTGTTACATGGTCTTCACTAATGCAAGCACAAATATCAGGTGAAAAAGTCCTTTTTCCCCCCCCCGCCACCTTCTGAAAGGGGTGCTCTTATGTTCAAATTGATAAAAACCTATAGGAATTTCAGCAGGGGCCCAATGGCTCCAAAATAACCTCAGCTGCTGTAAAACAAAACTCAAAAGGCTCTGAATATCATCAGCAGGCCAATAGTGAGAAGGGCGATAGTGGTGGTCAACAAAGATCCCCTCTTTGGATCCAGGGGCATCCTTCCCCTGGATCCAGAAGCAGCCCTCCCAAATTCCTCTGTCTCTCAGGCAGGTGGGGGTGTTTCTTGTCCCTGGGGGTGTTTCTTGCCCCAGTGGATGCACTTTTGCATGGAGGGCACCCCATTGTGAGGGGGTAACCCAGACTGCCCACCCTGCCTCTCCTCAGCCCCAGGTTTCAGCAGGACATAAAGCTGCCCACAGCAGAGTCTTGTGAGGCACGCAAAAAGAGAGGTGGAAGGACAAACAAAGGGGGCTCCTTGACAGTTGCTGTCCCAGGGACCACCCCAGCATGACCAGAACCCCCATCCCTGATTTACCCTGGGAACGAGGGTCCCTATTTTGAGGCCTACACAGTCAAGCCCATTTTTAGTAGCTGCCTTCAGCAACTGGAGAAGTATTTTCCTCACTGGCATAGAAATGAGGAAATTAAAAGTGTGTGTGGCTGGGTTTTGCTTTTTCTCTTAAAAGCACAGTGCAGGGCTTGAACGAGATGGGAGGAAAATGCCTGCACTGGGAAAATGGGCTTGTTAATAGCAAAAAATAGAGAGAGCAGGCAGCCAGCATGCTGTCCTGGTGAGGGGGCTTTGTGGGAGGGCTGAAGGAAGATCTGGGTCACCCACCATCCTAGCTCCAGTAGTTTCTCCCATAGTTCAGGGGATTACTTTGGTAGTGCTCACTAACTTGCATTCCCAGCTGGTTTTTTTTTTTTTAAATACTGTTATAGAGATGAATAGTTCCCAGGTCTTAACATGCCTACTGAGGCTGGAAGGAATTACCCGCCGAGGTGTGCCAGGCTGCTTGGGATCCTCCGTCAGGAAAAGGGGCTTTCTCACATTTTTTCCCTCCTCCTGCCTTGTTTTTTCCTCCTACGTCATAGCCATGCTACATGGGGTAACTGGGAAAGGGAGTTGAGAGAAGACCTACAGGAATGAATTTCTATGGCTTTTTGCAAGTGTTTAGGCCATTTTTATCAACATGTGTGAGATTTTTAGTTCCCTCTATCTCTCGGTTATAGTCTCCCTCTATCCCTTGGGTTAGGGTGTCGTCTGATGTCCCCATACCATCCATCACCCAGGCCCTGCAGGTAAAGTCCCATGAACCAGAGCAAGTTCTTGTCCCCTCTGGTCCACACTGACCACCCATCGGGTGACTTTCAACGTGGTTTTCTTAGCAGCACCCAATTCTTTTCAGTTTCTGCGCACAGTAGGTTGTTATTTATGGAAATTAATCCATTATTTGGTGGGTGAAAATAAGGGGGTTTGGGCGTCTGGTTGCATGAACATCTCACCTCTCCTGCTGGCACTGGAGATGGTCCTTGTGTTGGCGTGGGTGAGGGTGACTGTGCCACTGGGGCTGCTGGTGCGTCTTGAGCCACTTTTGAAGGTGGACCTGGTGATCCAGGACCCATAAATCCAACTAGAACTACGCACTGAAACAACACAGGAGTGGCCCAAACCTGGAAATGTTCTTTTGGAAATGGTGGGTGCTCTGTGGATGTTGATGCATGTGAAGAGGATTGTGAGGTTGTGGGCAGGCAAGGTCCTGCCAATTGTACATCCTTTTTGGTTTGTATAAACTCCCTTGAATAAATCTCTCCTTTTTTTCTTTTTTTCCTGTTGTTCTGCAGATTCTCAAGTTCTTCAGGAGCCAGGGGATAGGTCACACTGGTGTNTCTTCATCAAGTCAGCCACACTGGACAACCCCGACTCCAGGACGTTGCTGGTTCACAAAGTGTTTCCAGGGTTTTCCATCAAGGCTTTTGACTATGAGAAGGCGTACAGCTTGCAGAGACCCAACGACCATGAGTTCACGCAGCAGCCATGGACTGGATTTACTGTTCAGATCAGCTTTGTGAAAGGCTGGGGCCAGTGCTACACTAGACAGTTCATCAGCAGTTGCCCATGCTGGTTGGAGGTTATTTTCAACAACCGATGACTCGAGACAGAGTGAACTCATGACATCTATACTACTTTGCTGCTATTACTTCCTTCTGAGTGCTTGCTTTTCATGCAGACTTTTTGTTTATTTGTTTTGTTTCGTTTGTTCACCCTTCTTCGTTTTGAGAAATAGCTTATGAAAGATTTTTTTTGTTTGTTCGTTTGTTTGTTTTGTTGGTTTTTTTTTTTGCCTTTGGGGTATTTTGATAAATATATCTATTTTTTAAAAGTGTGAATGACCAATAACTCTCACAAGGGCGAGAGAAGGGTGCAGTGGGGATAGATCACACAAGATAATTACTTCACGCCTCTCGAAAGGATTATCCAATGGGGATCGACGGATTTGAAAGCCACTAGCTCTATGTTACAGCTCCTTCTCTTGGACAACACAAGGAGGTGACTGTATTTTTGTACGCACCACCTTCCCAGTGACGGTGACACCGAGAACCCTTCCCCAGCAGTGCTAACCCCGCGTTGCCGCCGAAGGATGGTGCAAAACCTTCCCAGACAGGTCTTTTAATGACCTTTTGTGTTTCTCTTGTTGCTGGGTTCATGTCTTGTCACTGTGTTCATTGTTCCACTGCTTTTTCTATGTTTTTTATGATCGTGGATTGATGTAAGGGGAGAAAACAACAGCGGAGGGAATTCGGGCATGGCCCGTGCTTGATCGTTTGTGCTGAGATTTGAAGTGACAGAATTCTAAACCTAAAAATAAGTAAAACAAAACTAAAGAAAAACAAGTGGGAAAAACAAGAGAAAAAGTGTTCACAATAGTTGGTGTGTTGTAACCTGCTTAGATCAGGTTATCCAGGTACCATCTTATCTGGAAATGCAGTTGTGCTTTCATTTCTTCTTGAATTCATACACGAGTATGATACTTTTACACTGTTCTTAGCTCAATGAGCATGTTTAGACCTTAACATAAGCTATTTTTCTAAATATAAAGGTTTAATTGAACAAGAGAGCATTCTTCTTGGAACTTTAGCATTGTAGTGCTTTGGAAAAACACCCACACAAAAGAAAGGACTCCTTAAAAAACCCTGAGATTTATTAAAGAAAAAAAATGTATTTTATGTTATATATAAATATATTATTACTTGTAAATATAAAGACGTTTTATAAGCATCATTATTTATGTATTGTGCAATGTGTATAAACGAGGAAAAAAGTAAGAAAGATGCACTTTGCTTTAATATAAATGCAGATAACAAATGCCAAATTAAAAAAAAAAAAAAAAAA
>VZRF01005195.1:401847-441337 GCA_013396875.1 Vireo altiloquus | reverse complement strand
TATCATCCAGCTGAATGTTTCTTTTTCTAAAGGAGTCTATGTTCCATTAAAAAATAAAAATGTACACTTGATCCCGAACTGTGCCAAGTGGCTTTTTCTGTGTTGTGGGTGAGGCAGACTGGAGAGATGCTGCTCTGAGTGAGAGCTGTGTGGGGTCAATGGTGGGAGCACCCACCCCAGCCCTGTGTGGGGCCTCTCTGGGGTGGGTAACACCTGGGTGGCATCGTCCAGAGCCTTGGGCTCCGCTGGCCTGGTTTGGTGTACATGGCTTTCGGGTCCCCAGTTTGGATGCACCCCACCAGCCCAAGGCTGGAGGGACTGGCTGCACAAAATCTGCTGGGTTGTTTTTGTTGTTTTTCCTATTTCTTTTAACCTCAGCCTGAAAGAACCCCAGTGCTGGGGACACAGCTCCTGATTGACCCTGTCCCTGTCTCAGAAATACTGGGCCAAGCCTGTGCTCTGTGCTGGGACACAGGTGGTCTGTGCCACCAGGTGAGGAGGAAAATTTGTTTTCCTCAACAGTTTCCTGCCCCTTTCATCTCCCATGCCTCTGGAAATAAAGGTGGTTGTTCCTTTTGCCCTGCTCACCCTGCCTTTAGGCATTCCCTGCTCCACGTCCTCCTTGCATGTGGCAAGTCCTTATACCTTGTTCCTGCCTTCCATGGAGCAGGACCTTGAGTGGAAACAACCACGGTCCTGGAGACTGAAGAACGTGGACAAGAAGAATGTCCAGATGGGCTTGTGAGCTCCCATGGTACCAAAAGGCCTTCAGCCTCTGCTGTCCTCCAGGGTGTGGGTGGAGGTCAGTCTCTGTGAGCATCAGCTCCATGCTGTGCCTTCTCTTCAGCACAGACGTGCCCTTCCCAGAGGGATTTAATGACAGACAGCATTTGGTTGTCTCCAAATGGACTGTCTTCAGCTGGATCCATGGTACTGAACCCATGAACCAGCTTCAAAATGGCTTTTGATCATGTGCAAGTTTCAGTTTCCAGGTTCTCTCCTCATCCTTCAGGTGGGAATCAGCATGGAAAGTCATGTTCCCATCCTGCCTTACTTGATGTGTGCTAAGACACACCTGAGAAGGCAGGAGTTGGAGCAATGTCATCCATGGTACAATTTGGCTCATTTCCATTCTGAGTGACCAAATGTGAGTGATCCGATAATCACATGATTCCTGAGTAGTCCAGTGACCGAGCTAGCAGTGATGACATGCATCAGAAGCTCCAGGAACATTGTCAAAGGCACTGCAGGTGAAGGATGAAGCAGACAACTTCCTCACAAAACTGCTGACTCTTGAGTTTTTGTAGCACTGATCTGCTACAGGTCTGTGGGCAGCAGGGACCTGGGGTTAGAAAGAACACTCGAAACCCAGGTATATGACCATGTATAGGATCATGCTGGGGTTACTACAGTCAGCTGTCTAAGAATCACAGAAATCAGAAAAATCATAGAATGATTTGTTTTGCAAGGGACCTTAAACTAGTTCCAAACCCCTGCCATGGGTAGGCACAACTTCGAGGTTGCTCCAAGCCCAGTCCAGACTGGCCTGGAACACTTCTAGGGATGGAACAGCCACAGCTGAGTGGGTTTTACTCTGGATTAACCAAAAGACAGACGATATTTTGTTCACTTGTACTTCTTCCTCTTCCAAGCTGTGCTACTGGGTCTTAATCCAGAAGAGATGAGATGATAGCTTTGAACCTGAGGTACAGCACCAACTGAGCCATGGGGACACACCACAGAACTCGGCATTGCGGAGTTGTTTTCATTTGTTTTCACCTCGTTCCATGATGTACACACTGTATCCTGGTGGTTAAGGCCCTGAAGCCAAATTGTAGCATAGATGACTATGTCCCTTGAATTAAGATCTGATTCTTGTCCCCATATATTAGTCCATGAGATGTGACCAAATCATTTAAACTTCCTGATTTCCAGGACTTCCACTTGTGAGGTACAGAGGTTACAAAAATCTGCTTATCCTGAGAGCTGAAAGCAAGGGATGGAAGTAGTGTACCCCTAAAAAAACTCTTCACAGCAGCTTTCCAAAATATATTGGGTCACAAAAGTACTCTAAGGTCTGGAGCCCCTCTGCTCTGGAGCCAGCCTGGGAGAGCTGGGGGTGCTCAGCTGCACAAGAGAAGGCTCCAGGGAGAGCTCAGAGCCCCTGGCAGGGCCTAAAGGGGCTCCAGGAGAGCTGCAGAGGGACTTGGGACAAGGCATGCAGGGCCAGGACCCAGGGAATGGCTTCCCAGTGCCAGAGGGCAGGGCTGGATGGGATATTGGGAAGGAATTGCTGTGTGTGAGGGTGGGCAGGCCCTGGCCCAGGGTGGCCAGAGCAGCTGTGGTTGCCCCTGGATCCCTGGCAGTGTCCAAGGCCAGGCTGGATGGGGCTTGGAGCAGCCTGGTCTGATGCAAAGTGTCCCTGCCCATGGCAGGGGGTGGAACTGGATGGGCTTTAAACTGTTCTGTTGTTCTATGACAACGCAAAGAGGAGAAATGATCCAGCAAAGCCAGGATCTGTCTGTGGAGATGTGCCTATGATGGATGCAGTGCTGGTGGGCTCCTGTTTCATTTGCAGGATGCACTGAAGGTCTGGGATATCCTCCACAACCCCCACTTTACACCTTGCCCCGTGTGACTCCCCCTGCCCAGGACTGGGACACACTGACCTGGCTGGACCTCCAGCTGGACATGCCTTTCCAGGACAAATATTAAATTGTCTGGAGACCTGAAAAGCCTGGCAGATCACTTTATTCTATGAGATCTTTGCTTTTCTTTTTCATTCATCTGTCAAAATAAAAGGCCAGGCAATGCTGTTCACAGTAAGAAAGCTGAGAAATAATCAGCAGAACTATGGCTTTTCAATACTATGACAGTTTTAGCTAAAATGTTCCAGCCCTCACCTCCTGCTGAGCTAATTTTAGCCCTCATTCAACACACACAGAAAAAAAAAGAACACGGCAGAAGGATGCTGAGCATCAGTTCATATGTGTCCCCATTCACTCGTTCAGCTCTTGGGCTGGTGGATGTGGGGTGAGTGGGAGGTTAAAATAGAGACTGGAGGTTAAGCAAGGAAGAATTTCCCCCTGTCAAGAGTTTGCCAATGCTGCAATTCCATCTTTAGGACTCAGGAAAGCTGCAGCCACACAAAGCAAAGTGCTGACCTGATATAAACCTGGTCTGAGCAGCAACACAGATGAAGGAGCTGTGGACAAGGACAAAGCCAGCTCCTTCCCTAATGAAAATGCTGATGTCCAGCCAGCAGGTCACTCCTGGACATGATGTCCTCCAAGCTTCAAGCCTTCAGCACCTAAATTCAGGCATACCCTGACACCATGGACATCTTCCAGCAGAACAATGGTGGCCCTGGGACCTCACCTATCATCGTGCTCTGTACAGCTTATCTGTGGATTCCACTCTTCCCTCCTTGGAAATCACCTTAGAGAAATCTCATCTGCTTAAGAGGCTCAGACATAAGGTGGTTGACACATCCTGAAGTCCAGATTTCCCAGCGGATGGCAGGACATGTCTCCCTCCTCTCCTTCTTGGAAAAGAATTCCTCTGGAAATTTGGGATGACTGAAACCAGTCTGTTCTTGTCAATTATATTTTTGCTTTGGACCACAGCTCCAGAATCAAAAGTGCTGAATCTTCTAATGATACACTGCAATATGGTAAATTACAGCACAGCGGGGCCTTTTTTTCCCAGTGTTGCTGAGCAGTAATTGAAGAGTGCAATAAAGGAGGGTCAAACGATGCAATTTTTGTCCTAAATCACACATGAAATATTGTCCAAGTGTCAACTGCTGATGCACTGCAAGGGAAGGTGGTAAAATTCCACTCTTCAGATCATGGTTTTTCCCACAGGAAAATAATTTTCAGGTGGTGCATAGCCATGATCCCAGTGTCAGGTGATGCTCAGGATCTGGCTCACTCCTCACCCTCCCTCAGGCATCCGTGGGTTAGCTGCAAGCCTGTGAAGGGAATGTGTCCTTCTGTCCGTGCAGCCCTCATGTGGTGGTTATGGGCTGGCTGCTCCAGACAGTTCAAATCCATGAATCCTTGGAGAAGCTGATTCTTTGTGCTGGTTGTTGTTTCACCGGTGTAAATTTGCCCCAGTGGACTTTATCTCAGCTTGCAAATGGTAGCTCGGCTGGGTATTGGTCTATTTTTAACTCTATATCTATCTATCTATCTATCTATCTATCTATCTATCTGTCTGTCTGTCTGTCTATCTATCCATCCCCTGGTCTGAAAGGCCTTGTGGAGGCAAATTGGCAAAATACTGGCTGAAGAGGAATTGATAAAACATGCCCATACAAGGAAACAGCATTTTCTTTGTGTTGTCTACACGGATTCAAAAACTCAACCTGGTTTATTTGACACATGTTGGACAGAAGATGCCAGGGTGGGAGGCACACCTCTGGAGGTTTAAGGGAGGAGATTAAAATGGGCGGGGACAGACAACTGTGAGACATACTCAGAACAAGAAGTAAAGACAGAGCTTCTCCCATGCCATTTATCGGTACCGTAGCATGGACTCACATGGGCTTTTCTGGACCATTTTTATAGACCTTGCACCAAGCAGCAATGAGAGGTGATGTGCTGGAGGGTAGACAGTAAAGGGACTAGACATGAACAACCATGGTTGGACAAACAACTCATGGTTGGGGAGGTCTGTCCCCCATGACCTCACTGTGTTACCAGACATTGGCAGGAGCCCTCCTCAGCCCTTGCACAGAGGAGGCAGAGGAACATTCCCAGCCTCTCCAGCGACTCATTGTACAAATTTTCGTGTGGCTTAAAGATGAAATGAAAAAACCCCGAAATGCTTGAGAGGCTCTGGTGGCTGTTGTGGTTAACGGGGAAGTTGCTGCCGTGTAATTTTTACCAACCAACGTCCCTGTCATCAGCTTCAGTGGAAAAACCCAGGATGTTTCCCCTTGTCATGCTACTGGATCAGCACCATAAACTGCCAAAACGTTCCTGGTGATGAATTTGACCATCCTCTTGGGTTGGAGAAACACTTTTTTTTTTTCACGCTCTGGTTTCTGAAAGCCAAGAGGCTCCAATGCTTACACAATACATCTGGCTGTCAGCTGCCTACATGGCTGGACTTGATAATCTTGGAGGTCTTTTCCAACCTTGACAATTCTATGACTCTGTGATTCTAAATGTCTTCCTTAACCTGGTGACATGGTTCATCAAGTCTGGAAGTGTGGTGGAAATCCAAGAGTGAATTCAGTTCCCACTTCCAGAATTGACAAAGGCTGGGTGAAGGGAGAAGACCTGAATGAGCAGCTGTCCTGCAGCAGAGGCAGCTCGAGTTGTGCTGTGATTCATCCTCCTCAAGGGACCCTGTGTTGGGAACAAGGGCTTTGTCTGGTCTGGGGCATGGTGCTTTGGTGTCTGGGCTTTTGGGGTGCTCACTGGATTGGTGAGCAAGGAAAAGCAAGACTGAGCAAGAGTGCAAACCTACTTCAGTGATTAAGAGTCCCTGGGCAGGGGGATGTTGGTGTTCCTGTCCCCAGCTTGTGTGTGCCCAGTGCCATCTGCAATAGTGACATATTTACATTTGGGCTGAAACCAGAGCTTAAGGGTCCCCTTGCACCCCCTCCACACAGCTCAGCACCATCAGGAGATTGTGGGGACTCTGAACTCCTTCAACCAAGAGGTATGGAGCCCCTTTGAGCTCAGCTGAGCCCAGTGTTGTGGGCAGGTGCCCAAGGCTCTTAGCTCCATCCCTTGCATCAGAGTAGGGTCAGGGCTGAAGGGAGGGCACTTGAGGCCCGCTGGGTTTCAGATCAGCTCTGAGAGTCAGATCTGGGTGGTTTCATTAGCTTTCAGCATGGTGAAGAGTTTGCAGCCTTTTTTCGTACCAGACGGGAACAAAGCAGTGCGAGTCAGACGTCGGTGCGGGTGCTGTCGGTTACCAGGGTTACAACATGCATGGGAAAAAGGGAAAAAAAATCCCACATATTGCAAGGAACTAAGTACTAATTTTGCTGTCGAGGCGATACATAGGACTGGCATTACCATGGATGTATTTATATCCTCTGCCCTGTAGCAAATATGTAAGTTATTCTGGGGCACGTCTGTACTCTGGTTTGGAGCTGGACCACCAAAGACCTCTGGGGAGTTGTTGTGTGAGAGCTGAGGGGGATCTCTTGTTATTCCCTGCAGCTGCCCAGATGAGAATGTCAGCATGAATGTGTTTAAAATAGGAAAAAACACATTCTAACCCCAAAAATATCTGTTTTGCACAAGACGTGCTACAAAGAAAGGAATAGGACAGCTCGGGCTCCCAATCTTCAACCAGTGAAGAGATAACTGGGCCCCAGTACCACACCTACCAAAGCTTGTTAGATCAGTTTAGAGCCAATCTCCAGCGGAAAATGGGTCAGAAAACAAGTTTTGCCTCTCATCAGCAAGGTAAGCCAAGGCTGAGAGGAGGAAACTAGAAAATGAAGATGGTGTAAAAGGGATTCGGCGGAAGAAAGTGGAAACCAGATCTGATGAAGGTAGAGGAAGAGAAACCAACATCCTGATGGGAGCTGGGTGGTGGGATCCTGCAGAGCAGTGGGTGGGCAGGTTGCTCAGCTGGGATGGCTGCAGGAGCCATGGGGGAACACTGGCACAAACAAAACCAAAGACCTGGAGATGGTCCAGCACCTGAAAATGCCCTGCTGGAAGTGGTATTTACTCCTTCCCTGGAAGCTCAGGCCCTGTGGTTTAGTTCTTCCAGCCCAGCATGCCATGGGGAAGCTGGGATGAATTTCGTGGTTGGAGAATTTTCTGGTTTTAATAATTGATCAAGAGCGAGTAGTGGGATGGAGAGGCCTCGTGCAGCGATGTGCTGCTTGTGGGCTCACCAGCAGAACCACTTCCAGCCAGCAGACAGTGTGGAGTGAGGCTGGAGGCAGGGAACTGCCTCCATCAGAGGGGCTGTTCAGGGTTTACAGCCCCCACAACCGGGTGGAAGGGTTTGCTTTCATCTCCCTGCCTACAACATCTGCAGCCTGGACTCGTAAAACTTTCAGCGCTACTTTAACCCTTCAGGTTCTTTTCTTTCTTTTAAGGATTTTTCTGGGGACAAAAGGCTGCAGTTGAAGCATTAAAAAACTCATGCAGCAGCATCCCTAGTTGGAGAAGCTGCCAGCTCCGTCTGCTGCCCATGGAGAGAAGGACAGTGGGACCTCAACCCACAACTGGGATCATTCCCTGGAAGCCTCTAGCCTGAGAGAGACTGCTGGACTGGAACAGCACTGGTGTTTTAGTGTGTATACTATAAAAATAACTTTTCTTGGGACTTTTTTTTTACAGAGATGCATCACCACTCTTGGCAGCAGCAAGGCTCCAGGGTTGGATTGATTTTCAGCACAGTCAAGCTCAATGCTCCTAATCCAAAGCCTTTCAGCTCTTGGAGGTCACACTGAGTTCAGGAGGTAAATTTCTCACCTGGGGCATATTTTTGTTGCAGGAAAACAGATCCCTAGATAGGGACTGGCTTTGTCAGAGGAAACTGATCTCAGATACAGACCTGCTCGTAGCTTGGGAAACTCCAGGGAGATGGAGCCAGAGTGATTTTGGTGTTCAGAGCTCAACAGCTTCAAATACACACATCTCCTTCCAGGGTAGATGAATAGTCCAGTAAAACAACCTCAAACATGCTGGAGCAATAAGGGGCACCAGGTAATGATAAAACAGAAGAAGAATGTCTAAAAGGAACCTGAAAGCGGAGGTGGTCAGCACGAAAAGCAGGAAACTACAAGGAACAGCAGCAGATCTTGGTTATACATTTCTGTCCCAAAGTCTCATTTGCTTTTTGAAGCTCCTTACAAGGTTCCCACTTGTCGATTCTGCTTCGAGTCTCCTGACTGGCTACAAGGGCCTTGCAAGCATCTGTGAGCTCCAGGAGTCATGGAAGAATAAGAAAGTGGAAAGTACAACTCTCCAGTCCTCCAAACGCAGGAGAACTTTGACAAGTGCAGAATGAAGATTTGGAGCCTGGATAGGTGAGGGGAAAAAAACGGTTATTAGGAGTTACCATGACTTTTAAGTCAGCTGAGGAGGTAGGTGATTCTTTTTTATTTTAATAGTTGGATTGACACGGCCTGGCTGGGCTCTGGGACTCCTGCTGGGAGTAGCTGAGGGACAGCCCCAGGTTTGACATGCCCAGAGGTGTGCAAAAGCTCCTTCATCAGGCACTGAAACATCCAAACCTGAATGACATGAGGGATTCAGCTGGTCCAAGTAAGCCGTGTGAGGCTGAGTCTTGGGGGAGGAGGAAAAATGGGGGATCTTGCACAGAGAAAAGAAGTTGTGGTGGAAATGGATATATACCCTTACATATCCATCATTCCCTGAAGCAATAAATTTCTGCCCCTCTCTGGTTTTGCTTTAAGCAGTTGTATCTCAGGGTCTGCCCCAGAACCCTAAAAGCTGGACTTCAAGCTCGGGTTTCGGTGTGCGGTCCGTGGGTGTCACCTCTCTCTCATCTCACAATTACACGGTGGTCCACAGTCCATGGTGGCCTCATTCTGCCATCTCCTCCTGCTGCTGCAGCCTTCCAGGTGCATCCCTGAGCTTGCCACGTCACAGAAACTCTCTGAATGACCTTGGGCAAACTGCTTCTGCCTCAGTTTCCCTTTCCTCTCAGTTATCAGCACCTTTGCCTTTGGTGGCATCTGGAGTGACTTTGCTCCACCAGCAGAATTTGTTTAATTTAGAGGCCGGGGATGGCTTCTCCGTTTGTACACCCATTGTCCAAGTGAGTGCTGGAGATGAAAGCTGAAGGAGAGCACACTGTGGGGAGGGGAGCTGCAGCCAGGACGCGAGCGCTGTGTTTGCAGCACCTCCACGCCAGGAGACATCAAAGAGGGCATGGCACCCTCAGCTCCCAGGCAGCGGGGAGCTGAAATGCCCTTCCAGTTCAGGCATGCCTCACAGTTTGCTAAAAAAACCCCACTTCTTATTAATCTGCAATTGAAACTGTAATTATGTCATCGCTCTGAACAGCCCCATCGACAAGTTCGGGCACGGGACGAGGCTGAGCCGCCCAGGCTGGCGCGCCGCGCTCAGGCCCGGCCGCCTCTCCCGCACCGCTGCGGCCTTGCCTGCGCTGCCACATCCCGGCCTGGGCCACCGTGTCCCCTACCGTGGGGACAAACCTCTCCCTGCCCTCCCGGTGCTCGGGGTGGATGGCTGACACCTGGGTACTGCCCTCCCCACACCGCTGCTGCAGTGTCCTGGCTGTCTCCACTCTCATGCCACAGATGGGGGCAGCCATCCTGGGTGTCTGCAACAAGGTCAGACGCTTCCATTTCATGCCTGAATGGGCACCCCTTTGGGAATGCAGAGCTCAGATGCTTCTGCAAGGTGTTTAATCAGGACGGCAGCCCCTCAGTGCACCCAGCACCTCAGCTGGGTGTTTCTGGGCCCCAAAAGAGCCTCACTTTCTGATGCTGCTGGTTTTCTACCTCTGTAAATGCTACCTGGGATGGTTGGTTCTGTCCCTGCTCCGCACACGGCCTCTGTGCTTCTCCCACCCCAGGGATGCTCAGTTCTCCTCCCCTCTGCAATTCTCCCCAAAACACTTTTCTCTCCCCAGAATCTTCTACCTCTTCAGGTGCCCCTCATCCCCCAGGAAGCCAGGCCTGCTCCCCCAGCCCCACACTTGCCACAGTTTGCTCCGAAAATGCTGGTTTCAGCTTTCATTGCTCTCAGATGGTTTTTTGGACCCTATTAAATAACATTGCAAACGTTGATGTTAATTAAAATTCCTCCTAACCACTCCCTGCTCACCCTCCTCTTGTAACCCCTCCTTAAAACCTCATTCATTTTCGGGATCTTCCCAAACAGAGGCTCTCAAGGCCCAGCTTTTTTGGGGTGTTTCTCCATGCCACATCCCTCTCATGTAAATAAGCTCTGGGGTGCAAAGTGCTGTCTGTTTATTCTTCATTGCCATCTTCCTATCATTTTTTCTGTCCTTGCAGCTTAAGCGTGAGGAACTTCAAAAGGATTTATCATGTTTAGGCTGGTCTTTGTGCCAGGAATGGTATCAACAGACACACAGCATCTCATGGGAACAAATCTCCTCAAGGTTGGTACATCTCTCTGAAAGATAACATTTTAGAAACTGAGCTCCCACCTGTCCAGCATTGGACTTTGAATATCTGGAACAACGTCTGCTACCTCCCTGGGTTTTGCTGTTTGTAATCCCTGCTCCAGGTTTGCCCCCCTTTGGATATTTGTTGTCCTTGCTGGAGGAGAAGACATCTTCCCTGCAGGAGGACTGGTCTGAGAAAAATGCCGAAGTGAGGTATTTCTTTAAATTTCAAAACACAACCCAGTCATCGAAGCAAAATAAACGAAATTGATAAAAAATGGTGTTGGAAGAGAGAACGTAAAAACTTAAACCCTCTGCTAATCCCAAGGGCAATCCAGACATCCTTACACTACCTGCAATCGGTGTTTTTCCAGCCTGTTCTTAAAAATCTTAAGTGCAGCATTGCTATGTTTTTTGAGGCAATTTTTTCCAGGCCTTTATTATCTGTCTGTCACTCAGGCTGCATCTTCCTTCCTGCAGGTTAAGCCCACGACTTCTCAGCCCTTCTTTTGTGATAATGAAGGGTTTATTTCCTTTCTCTCGGACGCTGTGTTTTACAATTTACAATATCCCTTCATCTTTTTTTTTTTTTTTTTCACTTTAGACTAAACAGCCTCAGGTCCTTCAAGTTTCCTTTTTGGGATATCTTTTGATTTTCTAAGCACTTTACACACCATCCTCCAGACTCCTTCTATTACCAGTTTACCACCTTTATTAGTAAGTCATTATCACGGATTCATTAGACATCACTTATTTGGGTAAATGCTGTTTATTACAATATCTTTTTTTCTGCTCATTATTACAGAACATAAGAGCTGTGGCCCAGCCATCTGCCAGCTCTTTATGGCTTTTCAGAGGTGAGGGATGGGTGTGTAAGGGCAGCTATTCTCAGCACCAGACTGCAATAGGGCCACAGGGAGCTTGGGGAGGGGGGGTTGGCAAGGACCAGCTCAGTGGTTCCCAACTTCCCAACCACATCTTGGATGTCCCTAAGGACCCCATCCCCAAAAAGATGTAAAACACCCACCAGGAATTTGGGGCTCCTCTGAAGACTATGTGGTTTTGGAACTCTGGACTGGTCCAGTTCCAACTCACAGGACCTCGTGGAAATGCAGAGTGAAGTGCCCAGATTTTTGGGCAGAGAGCAGCCTTGCCAGGCATCAAATGAAAATGGGTCAAGTACACCACATTTTTATCCATTCTGAAATGATGGGTTTTTTCCACAAAGACATTTTGACAAGGGAAAGCATTTTAAGCTATTTATTGCAATTATCTCTGAGGATATGGTTGACTCTGCTGAAGATAAGGAGGACCTTGGAATTCCAGGAACATCATTAAGAGTGAGATAAGTATCAGCCACTAGTGCAGAGTGGATTTCCCTTTCAGACAGGGGACATCAGACCCCCAAGTAGAATAAAAATCTCCAGCCCTACACAAGCATGGCTAGGAATGTTTTTTCTAATAGAAGACCTGGCCTGGGATCCGTGTGGCAAAGCAGTGAATTGTTGTGCATGAGCTGTATGTCTGCTGGGGGTGTTTTAAATGCAAGAACAACACAGTACACTTATTTTCTGCTTGAAAAGTCTGCACATATTGCAGAGGTTTTGGTCAAAGAGCTCCATTTACTCTCCTGCATTTTTAATTCAGGCCATTTGAGAATAAATTACACATTGGAATACATTTAACTGTGTTTTCATGAGTGTTTAATGATGTCTGCTTCATCAAAGGTGATGATCAGAGAAACACAGGGTGTTTTGGGTTAGAAGGGACCCTAAAGACCCCCTTGTTTCACCCCCTGCCATGGGCAGAGTCACATTCCACTATCCCAGATTGCTCCAAGCCCCATCCAGCCTGGCCTTGGACACTGCCAGGGATCCAGGGGCAGCCACAGCTGCTCTGGGTACCCTGGGCCAGGGCCTGCCCTCCCTCACACACAGCAATTCCTTCCCAATATCTGATCTAAATTATAAATGTTCTTGAATCCAGATTTATGAGTTTCTCAGTTTCAAGCCCACCATTGCTTAAAGCTTGATGTTGGGAGAACGTGAGGTGTGCAGGGAAGAGGCATCACTCTGGAGTCAAGACACCTCCAGTGATGATGGGCAAGGCAGGGAGTTTCCCACAAAGCTCTGGAGCATGTTGGCTCTGGGAGGGGATGATCCCCGGGGCAGTTTGGACATTGGTGGTGCTGAGTTGTGTCCTGTGAGCCCATTAGCTGAGAGGGAGAAGATGCTCTGGTATGGGGGAAATGGAGGGGCAGTGTGGGGATTAGAGGTGTGGGGAGCAACATGGAGCTCCCTGTGGGATCCATGGGTGGTGTTGTCACTCCTTGTTTCACCTCCCATCTTGTTTCTCCCCCTCTTTCCCTCCCTCAGGCCAGGACAAGACCATTTCTTTTCTAAGTTGCAGACGCCTTTGTGAAGTGACCCTTAGACCAGGTTGTTTGAGGTGAGCAAAGCCCCTGCCAGCCGCTGTCGATTAATTATTACTCCCAACCTCCTGCTTCTCAACCTTGGGAAACTGCTCTGTATTGGGTAATTCCTCATTTTTCTCCACCCCCCTGCCCCTCAAATGGGCAACAGTCAAAATACAACTTGCCCCAGGTTTAAAAAAAACCCCACTTCCTACCAAAACTGCAGGTCAGAGACAAGAGCCCCTTTTGAAAAGGGGTCTGTGGGTTGAAGGGTGTCCACAGGGATGTCCCCTCAAAGGCACAGGTTCAGAGGCACCAGGGCCAGCAGTATCTGGAAGTGAGATTCTGTGGCAATGTCAGTGCCCTGGCAAAGAGACAAGGTGGAGTCTGGCTGTTTCGACACTGAGCACTTCAGCCCTCTGCACGATTTCCATTGGCACCTGTGCCAGGAGCCAAGAGGGAGACCTTTGCTCAGCTTCCTATTAACCATTTAGTATTAATTAAAGGCATTCACCAGTCAGCTGCCACTGACCAGACGGGAGGATAAATGGGTGGTCCCTAACCACCATGTCTCTCTATTTCTGTCACTAACCTGGCAATTTTTGGTACTGCAAGGAGGAGAGGAGATGGGTGCCAAGAGGGTGCTTGGGAAAAGAGGCATGAGATTGTGCTTTTGGGGAGGAAAGGGAGGAACCCCCACCCTGCAGGTGCACAGGGACGAGAGCTGAGTGATGCAAAGCCCTCCTTGGTCCTGAACTTGCACCCTCTCCCTGTGTATTGTTGTGAATGCCCAGTTTTGGTTGTGCACACTCCAGAAGGAGGGTGAATTCATCACCACAACCTACCCCAAATGCTTCAGTCCTGGTGCCACCCAGCTTCCCAGAGCGTTGGGGATCCCTGGCTGCCCATGCCATGCCCACCCACCAGTTTCAGGGCTGAAAGTGCTGCTCTGACAGTGTCCCCCACTGTGCTGACAGCTGTCTCCTGTGAGTCAGGGTGACCAGCCTGCTGGCTGGCCCTTATCTCCTTTCGTTGTCTTATCTCCTTCCAATAGAAAATGGATTGGGATCGGGTGCCCTAGGAGGGAGGCGTGGAGCTCCAAGTGGAGCAGCCGATGGAGGTAGCTGATAATGGCATTTCCTGGAGGCAGAGCTCTTGGGCAAGGACTCCTAGGAAAAGCTCACAGGGATGGCAGGGCTGAGATGCCTCTGCAGTGCTGGATTCCTTGTCTGCCTGCAAAACAGCCGGTGCTGAGATCCTACTGGACACCTTGGAGGCAAAAAATAGCGATGAGAGACCCCAGGGACCTGGGATGAGCCCGTGAGGCTGAGGAGGATAGGCAATGCTGGTGGCCAAGCTGCAGTTCGCGTGAACGGGGAGTGAACAGAACATCTCCTGAATCTTGAGCAGCACTGGGAAGTGAGTCACAGCTGAAGATCCAGACTTGTCCTAAAAAACCACCCACCCCGCGGTAGTTGCCCCTGGGGTGAGCCTGGTGAATCCCCACCGCAGGCAAGCACAGGAATGGTCCCTTGGGTGTAGACACAGGAGGGGTTCACACCAGGCTGCTCACTGCCATCCCCTGCAGAGCTGGTGAGGTCACATCCCACGTGGTGGGTTCAACTCACCCCAGCAAGGCTTTGGGGTGCCGTGGGGTTGGGGTTTGCACGCACAAGGGTGACAGTAAGGGACAAAGGCCACCAGCTGTCCTCCAGGGACCCCGGCTGAGCGCCCTGGGTGGAAAGCACGGCGGTGCCCTGCCGTCTGGGCTCCCTTCCAGGCTCATCATGGGACTCCCAGCAAATCCCCTGGGGCAATCTGATCTCCTGGACGCCAGGCACCTATCCCTCCCTCTGGCACGGCGGGTTTTCCATGGTTTAAGGTGCCAAAGTTCATTGACAGTGGTGGCAGCTCAGGCGCACCCAGAGCCCATGCCACTCTCCATGGGACAAGGCAGATCACCCTGCCAGGAGGAAAGAAAACAAAGTGCAACAGGGACAAAGTCACTTTGCACCCAGGTATAAAACCTTGGGGGGGAGAAAAAAAAAATCACCCCGTGATAGGTCCTACATAAACCCTGGAAGTTGTAGGGCTGCTGGTAGACATTAGCTGGTTTTATTTCACAGAACAGTCAGAATTGATGATGAAACTGTCTGAAGCCTCACAGAGAGAAATGACAAGTTTCCCAGTAGTCCTTGAATGGCTATCAAATATGTCATAGGAGTCAGCCTGGAGGGACTTTTCCAGGAAATTAGTCTGGCCTATGCATTCCCTAGATTTGCCAGTGATCTGGGAGGCATCTTTGTTAAAAAATTGGTCAAGTTTCTACAAACTCTTGAGTAATTTAAGAGGTGAAATAACCATGTGGTAGAAGTCTCCCATCTGTTCTGGGAAGGGATGGTTGGCTCGCTGGGAAACACAACTGGCCCTGGAGGGATGCAGTGCCACTTGTCCCTTTGGGTTCTGCGACGGGTTCAGCGTGAAACCTCCACGACCATGTCCTCGTGCTGCTGCTTTCACCACCTCCCCTGGCCCAGAGGGGACTGCCATGTCCCCGGAGCAAGGTGCAGAGCACTGTACGTGCTCCCTGCACCACCCACACACCCCTTCACGGGGCCAGCAGCTTGCACAACCCATGGGGTCAGGGACAGGGAGCACAGCTCTGGCTCATGGGTCCCATAGCGTGGGTCCAGGCAAGCAAACTCATCTCCACTATGAGGTGGCCACATGGAAAATGACGATTAGGAGAAGTGTTGGCAGTGCTGGAAGGTTGTCTGGAAGCCCAGCTGGTCAGCATGGGACAAAAACGTGCCAAAAATCCCTTGAAGCATCTCCAGTGCAGACTGCTGTGGTCCTTCTGCACTCCAAATCCACTTCAAGCTTTCCCCTTTGTCCTCCCATCCTGGGGTGGGGCAGACCCAGGGCTGAGATGGGGAAAGGTCTGGCCAACCCTGCACTACCCCAGACACAAATATCTGAAATGGCTTAAACCCAACCTGAAATGGAATAAATCCTGTGACAGTACTTGAGCCACCACATCACCACCTCCAACTGCAAATACCCTGAGAAGAGCCTTTCCAAGCTGAGGAGTCAGTCAAACTACGGTGATATCACAGAAACACCAAGATAAAATAATCCAGTGCCCCCCACTCGCCTCCCTCCCTGTGAACTCCACTGAACTTTGAAAAACTAAAACAAAACAGGGCTGAGTTCAGCCTCAGTTCAAGTAGTAGATAAAGTTCAACCTACTTCTAATTTTATCCTGACAATTCCCACCAGAAAACAGGCTCCAGCATGGCGGCCTGTGGGTAATCCAGCCCTGACCCTCACCAGCCCCCCTGGATGTCCCCAGAAACTCCTGCCTACCTGCAGGTGGGACAAGGAACACGAGGCCAAGTGTTCCAGACACCCCATGGGTGCATTTCCTTGGGGGTGGCTGTGGTGCATCACAGGGACATGGGACTGGCTGTCCCCATCCGTGTCTGGGCTGGGATGGGTCTGCAAGGCACAACTGCTTGTTGGACTGGGTTTTTTTCCCCATTTCTTCCCTTAGGAGCATCACTTTAATCCAGCCCCACGAGAGCAATCAGAACAGGAGAAGAGGGTAATTAGGGGAAGAACTGGGTGACAAGGGGCTGTGCACAGAGGGGAGAGGAGGGAAGAACAGGAGGAGATGAGGCTCCCTGCAACCTCCTCCTGGCATTTACAAGGGAACATAGGTGGTGGTGACTCCTGGTGGGATTCTGGGATGCAAATCCAGTGCACCCCAGGGAAAATGGAGGTTGCAGACTCTCCACGCCTGGAAGTGTCCCAGGCCAGGTTGAAGTGTCTCCAGGGCTTGGAGAAACCTGGGATAGCAGAAGGTGTCCCTGCCCATGGCAGGGGGGTGGGACATGATGATCTTTGAGGTCCCTTCCAACCCAAACCATTCTGGGATTCTATGATTTTAAAGTGCTTGCAGAAAGTGTTAACCAAGGGAAAAAACCCTTGTGCACGGTTCTGGGGACCCAAAAATGAACTGCAGGGACCCAGGATGGCCACCTGTCTCCAAAAAGCTGAGTGCAGGTGGCGACTGGCACAAGAACTCATCTTTCCCAAAGAAGAGTCATCCTCAGCTGTGAAAAGCAAGCTGAGGTGGCCAAATGTGGCAGCACAAAGCTGGAAGCCTGCCTGCAAACACAGGGGGAGCAAAGGGAAATATATATTACAGGACAGAGAGCAAACGGAGAAAAAAAATGTGTAAAATGAGCTGAAAACCAGAACTCAGGCAGCAGCACTGGGTTATTTGGGTTTAGCCCCTTTGGGAGAGCAGTGAGCCCCTGGAGGACCCCCTTTAAGTGCTCAGAAAAATAATGGAGATGCAGTTTTATATAAAGACTATATAAGCAGGATGTGTCCATGCAATGATTGTAAAAACTAATTGCAGTCACCACATGCAACACAATCCCTCTCCCAAACACTTCATCGCCGCTCCCCCAAACAAGACTGCATTTATCTCTAAAAAATCAGCACAAACCCAAGGTTTCTAACAAATACCCTGCATTTTTTGTGCTTGAAAAGAAGAGCAGAGCAGCCCTGCTCACCGGGGGTTGGTTTCTTACGCGAGTTGTAAAATCCAGCCCTGGGGAGAGAAGTTACCCTTGCTGTAAAACAATCTGCCGACTGGATTTCACAATCTTTGTTGTCTTTCTCTCCCCACAGCAATATTTTTATGGTGTTTGCCCTCAAACCAGTTTTTCATCAGCCGACATGTGTAATTACCACCAGACAGGTTTTGGATAACCCATCCCCTGGTGCAGTTTTTCCTCCCACCCTAATCTACCCAATCTTCCAGACTTGCTTTGAAAGCTGATCTCTTTTGGACCTCAAAATTTTAAATTATCAAAAAAATGTCAATTTAAAATTGCTTTCTGAGCTTGAATTTTGCTAATCCCTGGAAGTGTCCAAGGCCAGATTGGGCAGGGCTTGGAGCAATCTGGGACAATGGAAGGTGTCCCTGCCCATGGCAGGGGGTAGAATGAGATGATCTTTAAGGTTTCTTCCAACTCAAACCATTCTGAGATTCCATGATTCTATCATCAAGGCAGGGAGTAGTAAATGCTGACCAGAATTTATTTTGGGTTTTATGCCAGGGGGAAGGAAAAAGTGACAGATCAATTTGGCTGTGGCTGACAGATGGGACTCAGGGAGGCCCCAGCTCAGCTGACACCCAACCATGGCTCATGACCCACCTGTGCACGGCACCCAGGCTCTGCACAGGGCACAGGACTCTGTGCCAGGAACGCCCAGGCTCCTGCAGAGCTCCCTGTTGCTAAAGGTAAAGGAGCTCGTTGCCCACCTCCACCCATGGGACAACAGCCAGATGGAACTCCTCCCCGGTGCCTGTGTGAAGCAAGAGCAGACAGGATTTGTCCCTTGGATTGGGAAACCTGGGCTCTCCATCTGTACCTTCAAGCACCCCCCCCAGATAAAAACCAGGCTTGGTGCTGCCTGTAGAAGTGTGGAAATGGTCTTCATAACCACTGACTTGGACTTTGCACAGGTCCCAGACGCCATGGAATCTCATGGACCACTGTCTTGGCCTGCCCATGGCAGGGGGATGGAACGAGATAATCTATAAAGTCTCTTCCAACACAAATCATTCTGGGATTCTGTGATTCCATGACCTCTCTTGCCCATGCAGACGCTCACTGCAGCCCAGTTCCTCAGAGAGCTGTACCCACAACTCCACCAGCTGCAAGGATCTGCCCCAAGACCACGGCCAGTGACTGCCATGGGGTCACCAGCAGCACTAGCAGGGTCTGTGCAGTCCTACCTCATCTTGACAGGATCAGTTAGGTTGGAAAAGCCTTCCAAGATCAATGAGTCCAACCTGTGACCAATCCCCACCGCATCACCTAGCCAAAAGGGGCACATCCAGTTGTTCCTTGGACACCTCCAGGGGTGGGCACTCCAAACCTCCCTGGGCAGCCCCTGCCAAGGCCTGAGCACCCTTTCCATGGAGAAATTCTTCCTGACGTCCAACTTGAAGTGTTGGCTACCAAGTCACATTTGGACACCAGGAGTGACATGTGGGGACAGAAACGCTCATGTATTTTCCTTTGGCAGGTCTAGGAGAAGAGGAGCAGAGGGTGAAGCAAGCCCAGGATCACTCAGCACGTGGCAAAGGTGATTTCTCCCATCAGACTGTTGCCATCTCCTGGCATCACTTCCCCAAAGTGGAAACTTCTGATGGGAAAGCTCTGTGGGAAGTTATTGAAAAGGTCTGAGCTAATAAAATCCAATTTGTTTAAATGTTATTGCTACAGCAACACAACATACATTGAAACAAAACGTTTTGTTTGGTGAAAAAATTGGGACTTTTAGGACAGAATGCAATTCTGAAATCTTGGTGTTTCTCTTGAGAGGGACTTTTCATTTTTTTACCATTGACTTCGGGGCAGACAAAGCCAAACACCCATTTCTGGGATCATCCATCCTCGAGACCCCACACTCACCTGTATCTGCAAGAATAACCACAGTGAACCCTCCAAGAGGTACAAGTGACGTCTGCATTCCTGAAAATGCTTAAATCAGTAATTTACAGCCCAAGGATGGAACTCTAGGAGTTCAGAGAAGTCCTGGGCAGCAGGGTAGACATCAAGCTAGGCTCAGCAGTCACATTTTTGTAGCCACACAAGTCTCCAGCTTTATAATTGGGGATCATAGTGTGGGATAGAAAAGTAAGAGGACACATAGTCTTGTAATGGGCATTATTGTTTTAATATCACTGTTTTCCTTGCATCCCAAGCAATAATCACCTAAGATACAGTTCAGCTGGCAAACAGAGCACCAAAGCAGTTACATTAAGGTTACTTATCTTATCTTTGTTGCCCATTTTGCCACTAAAAGGAGCATTTAAAAACTCCCCTTAATGCCCAGCACAGATGTGGAGCTGCTGGAAGACAACATCCTGCATCCTGGCTATTTGCAGCTTTGCCATATTTTAGGGAAGCCAAGCAATCTTATTCTGATCCATGGAGTCTTTATTTGCTGCTGTCTGGGTTTTTGGCAGACATGAGGAATTCACAGAAATATTCCTGCATCTTGAAAGCTTCGTCTCTGTAGTGATGCCCATCCATCTGCTCCAAATCTTGTGTTTCTGCAGGTTATTTTCTCATTTAATACATCTTGGTGGTCCCAGGGGCCCCAGGGATCGTCTCTGCTCTTGGCTTGTCTACTCCTAGCCCAACTCCAGTGCTGATAAACTCTTCCCAGAGCTGGTCCAGATGCTCGAATCCCTGATTAGGATCAGGCCAAACTCCAGCTCCAGTACACCCCAGAGCTGTAGGGTCTGGCTGCAGGTTGGGGCTCACGATGGGGATGTTTAGGGGTGGATCCTTGGAAAGGGTGGCACACGTATGGTATGGTATTTCATAGCATCCCAGAATGATTTGGGTTAGAAGGGACCCTAAAGACCCCCTTGTTTCACCCCCTGCCATGGGCAGGGACACTTTGCATCAGACTAGGTTGCTCCAAGCCCCATCCAGCCTGGCCTCGGGCACTGCCAGGGATCCAGGGGCAGCCACAGCTGCTCTGGCCACCCTGGGCCAGGGCCTGACCACCCTCACACACAGCAATTCCTTCCCAATATCTGATCTAAATTATAAATGTTCTTGAATCCAGATTTCTGAGTTTCTCAGTTTCAAGCCCACCATTGCTTAAAGCTTGATGTTGGGAGAACGTGAGGTGTGCAGGGAAGAGGCATCACTTGGGAGTCGAGACACCTCCAGTGATGATGGGCAAGGCAGGGAGTTTCCCACAAAGCTCTGGAGCATGTTGGCTCTGGGAGGGGATGATCCCCGGGGCAGTTTGGACATTGGTGGTGCTGAGTTGTGTCCTGTGAGCCCATTAGCTGAGAGGGAGAAGATGCTCTGGCATGAGGGAAATTGAGAGGCAGTGTGGGGAGCAACATGGAGCTCCCTGTGGGATCCATGGGTGGTGTTGTCACTCCTTGTTTCACCTCCCATCTTGTTCCTCCCCCTCTTTCCCTCCCTCAGGCCAGGACAAGAGCCAGGCATTTCAGTTAGGCAAAAATTAATTGCCTTGGGCTTCAGAAGAGTTTTCCAGAGGAGATCTCAGAGTAAACCTGCTTTTTCTGAGACTGCCTCAGTTGGTCAGAGCATGGTGCTGGTAACACCAACACTGTGGCTCCTATCCCTATACAGGCCATTCATGTCAGAGTTGGACTTGATGGCCCTTGTGGGCCACTTCCAACTTAGAATATTCTGTGATTTTGTGATAAACATCTTGAGTATCATTTTGAAAGACTATTTTTAACAGGCAGCAGTTGTTGGTGAGGCCTCGTTGCTGTAGCATTGGGTGCAATGGACGTGATTATATCGCGGGGGGCTCCTCTGACAGACCTCCAGGCCCAGATGAGGCAGGACACAAAGAGATGGGAAATTTGTTTTGGGCAGAGGATGGGGAGCAGGGCAGCTGTGGAGGGAGATCAGGAGAGGGGTTCAATCCCTCATCCAATGGAGCTCAGAGCCCTTTGCACCATTCCCACAGCCTTCGCCCTCACCCCTCTGAGAAGTGATGGGGACAGGGACCAAGCCCCACGGGAGGAGAAGCAGGATGTGACCTGGTGCCAGGACAGCTGAGCTGTCCCCACAGAGCCCTCCTGAGCTGCACCACGAGGGATATTCTGCTCCCATCCCCCCAATATTCCTTTCCTTCCATCCTGAACTAAAGAAGGGGCCCTCCCAGAGCAGGAGAGGCGATAGCGCGTACCCACAAAGAGATGGGGAAACGTCAAGCTTTAAACATTTATTACTCAGATGATGCATTTTATAGCATACAGTGGGTCTGGATGTTCTATAAACAAAGACTGAATTACCACAAGGAGTTATGAGCTCCCTTGTTTTAACAGTCTCTGAAATGCTGAAAATGATGAGTTTGTGATTTCTCTAAGTATGAATATCTAGTCTTTACTCTCCCCAAAACCTTTTTCCTTTTTTTTTAATTTTTAAAAAAATTTTTTTAAAGCGCATAGTTTAACAAATATGATTAAATTAAAAATGTCGCTTTTTCAAATGCAAATAAATACATTAAAAAAAAAAAAGAATTGCTAGCGTTAACTCTGTGTTCTGCAGGACACCACAGCTCCCTTGGTTATCAACAGTGGACTTTGCAACCCTTAGTATCATTTCTTCTGAAAAAATACTGAAAATATCACCAGGACTGCCTAATAGCTACCACCAAGAAGAGCAAAATTAGTGTAAAGCCATAAAATACCCAGCAGGGAAATTTAAAAAAAAAACAACCATATTTAAGATTTTGAGAGATCTCCAAATGAGGGGTGTTATAAAAATAAGCATGAAAATAAATCATAAGTTATTCTGACAAGTTTTCTTTCAAAGCCATCAATCATGCCAAGAATAGATACTAATTAATCTCCTTCAGG
The DNA here is from genome assembly GCA_013396875.1 of Vireo altiloquus. Lineage (NCBI taxonomy): Eukaryota > Metazoa > Chordata > Aves > Passeriformes > Vireonidae > Vireo > Vireo altiloquus. Next base: position 419,369 of record VZRF01005195.1, on the reverse strand, counting down.
AGAAGAAGGGAACCAAGCAAATCACTTACTTTTCCTTTTTTTTCCTCCCCATTTTTTTTTTCACCTCCATATACACGAGCGTTCTTTGAACAGCAGTGGAATCCCTCATGGGGAAACCAAACAAGTCACTTTCCGTGTAGCAAAACCCATCAGTTTGGAAAGATTTGTACCAGGAATGAGGTGAATTAGACTCTGGGGAGCCTGGCAGGGAGTCAGCAAACCTGCTCTGCATCCCAGGGAGATGGGCACAGAGGTGATGCTGCAGCCATTTGCCTCCACAGCACCCCGAGGTTTGGCCCCACACACATTTGGCCCAAGGGGGTTATTCTCCCCTTTGCTGATGTAGCTGTATGGGGACAACATGGTAAAACCCCCCACAAACCCCACACAGATACTTTTATTGAGCAGCAAAGATGGAATCTGGCTGACCTGGGGAGACGTAGCCAGTGGCTTCACACCTAAAAATACACATTGGAGAATTACGCTCTTTGGCGACTGTTTCTAAAGTAAGCCAAAAAATAGGAAATAAAAAAAAAAAAAGAGAGAGAAAAAACCACTCCAGGATCCCCAGGTGCACTCACCCAAACAATTCCCCAGCGCTGTTCCCCATCCTGCCCACCAAATGTCCTCGTGGTGCCTCTTTTCCCAACACGGTACTCTGGTGAATGATGCCATGTGCCCACCGGCTTCCTATGGATGGACTTCAGAAAGATACCATTGGCAGCATGTAATTTTTGGGAAAAAAACACCATTTTTGGTCAACATTTTGATTCTTGGACATCAACAGAGTGACTGATGCATCAAGGCAGTTAATGGCTGGATGAACGTATGTTAATAGCGGAGATAAATGGCAAGACATTAAAAAACAACAGATTTCACATAAAAGTTCTTCATTTCCAGCGTTGGAAGGGAAAGTCATGGGCCAAGCCGGGTCAGTGGGGGTTGTAGGATTGCCCCGCAACGAGAACACTGAATAAACTCTCACAGCAGGTAGGGGTAGGGAAACGCTTTAGGATAAATACTGCCCTGTGGCTTACACTTTGACTCTAAATGTCTCCTCATGCACTGATGGGTGAAAATTCAAGTTTTTAGACAAAAAATCCCCAATTCTCTGTGTTTTTCTTTTCTTTTTTCTTCTTTCACTACATCCCACAAAAAAAATCAGTGGGAAGTGAGAAGCTGCAGGGGTCAGAGTGGCAGTCTGTATCGCTGCTGGCAGGATCCCTGGCACCCCAACCCATCATGCTGCTGTCCCTGCTAGAGGACTTTTCTGTTGTTAAAAGAAAAGAAAAAAAAAAGACAAAACTGTTTTTCAGGCCTTCTCCCAGAAGACTGACACTGTGCCTGAGTGCACTGTGGTGGGTGTTATATCCCCTTCTCCTCCACTCCTTGAGAGTTCAGGGAGCAGAAAAAACAAAGAGCAATGGGCACAACCCTGAGCCTTGTAATACTGATGGGCTTTGCCGCCTTAATGAAGTTCATCTGCTCATTAATACTATCAAACCACATTGCTACTAACGGAGCTGACCCAAGGCAAGGCGCCGTCACCGTGCAAAGCTTCTGGGCTTGAATAAGTGAAGCAAAAGTTAATTTTTCCAGACAATTCCAGTGCACTCAGCAATCACTTTGCTGCTTTCTGAGTAGACAGGAAAACTGAAGCTCCTGTTTCCAGCTAGCTCTTCTTGTTCCAGGTGCAGAATGAAAACTGGATCAGCAGACAACAGATGAAAATTCAGGTAATATTGAACTGCAGCATCACGACTCTCACCCCCTGCAATGCATCTTCTGCTGAAAATTTCTGCCTTTTAAATTTTGCAGCAAAAGCTTCCTCCCCATCGCAGACAGACCAACACATTCATAAGGCACCCGAGAACATACTGCACATCCAAGGAGGTCGGGGTGGAATCTCTCTTCTCTCCAAGCCACCAGAAATGCAACATTTTGCTTGGAAAAATGGGTTTGAGCTGCTGAGTTCAGGCCCAGCCTGCCTGGTCCAGGGTCTGTGCGCATGTCCCTCGCGGCACAAATTCTCATATCATCAGAAGGGAAATTAACTGAACAGTGAGAAGAAACCAGGATGGGCTGGTGGCATCGTGCCTTCCTCGGCTCCTGCAGGCAGGATGGGCAGCCTGCACCCTCACTAGGCTTCACTAGGAAAAGCACCTGGAGGGATTTCCTAAGTTAAAGTGTTGCAAGATCAGCAAATGAGGATTCCACTGCATCTTCCTCACGATTCAGGCGTTGCCCCGGCCCAGCCTCTCGCCCTTCCCCACCGTCCCCCACAGCCATCCTCTCCCTCGGGATGCTCCAGCACAGAGCCATGAGGGGATTCTGGAGCAACCTGGAGATCCCCAAGTACACTCTGTCTCTCTGAAGATGTCCCCCACCCCTTGATGACTTAGACTCTTGTGCCACTTAGACAAAGCACAGGACAGAGCTGCTTCTGCACCCTGCACACCTAGGAACGCTGGACAGCATATTCAGCTAGTTAGAAGCCAGGCTCAAAACTTCTATTTTTGGCTTTTTCTATTTTTCCCCTCTTCTTTTTCCTCTTTTATTTGCTATGCACTGCTTGTCTTCTCTTTACCAGTCTCCAAAGGACATCAAACCTTCATTTCTCCCTTGCCCTGTACATTATTAGGCCCAACTACAACAGGCCTGGATTTAAATGTATAATTACAACCATGACAGTAATAACAATAAAGCACTCCTTCAATGGAAAAAAAAATTATTACAAAAGAAAGTTAAATGATTATAGTGGCTGAGGAATAATGGCGACTTGAACAGCAAGAGCCACAGAATAATCCCCTGTTTTTAGAGCCCCCAGCTCCAAGGACACATTTCTCAATCCACCGAGGACATCACTGGCAAGATGACGGTGGCTATGTAACTTCTGCAGTGGCTTTAGGACTCCTTTAAAATACTCCTTCTGCTTCAGCATCTTCACATAAAGTGTTACCCGGCTCGAGGGAAGGCGCTGCTCTCCCTGTCCTCGAGCCGCTCACAACTGTCCGTCCAACAAGACAACAAGATAAGAAGAAATTACGAATGCTCGAGAAAAAGAAAACCCAGTGCAAATAAGAAAGTAGTCCCGCTCTCCAATCTGCCTCTGAAGAGGTGGCGGGTAGGTGGGGGAACACACAGAAAGTTGAAAACAAGAGAAGGAGGGAGGGAACCTAACGCAAGCCCCGCTTGACAAAAGCCATCAGTTATAAGCGTCTGGTGTAGTGTGTGCCTGGCTTTGTCCTCCCGAGACATCTGCTGCCTGCTGTCTCCTGCCAGTTGGCCAGGGCAAGGCAGGAGGACAGCATGAAAACAATACTAGCCCTCACTTGGATTAGTTGTTTGGGTTTTTTTCTTTTCCAAATTCTCTGTCTTCTTTCAAAAGCCAAACAATAACCTGGTGGGATGCGTTGCTGCTGCTTGAGCAATGAATTCAGAAAAAGAAACCCCTAAAACAAAACCACGGCAGGGAGGAGGGGTGGCACTTGGCGGCGCGGCTGAAAAAGAAACATGCTGCTCCCTCCCCACCCCACGAACGTATTCTCGAGCATGCTGGGGTTTGGTCTGCTGGGGGATTTAAATCAGAAGAGCTCTTGCCGGGCCCCATCAAGGCGCATGTCTTCATCTCGTCCCTTACCACCCCACCTTGCCCTGCCCCTCAAGCCGTCAGTTTTTGGATGGTCTTGTTGTAGTACTGTGTGATGGTGGGCGTCAGGGGGTTCCAGTTGTTGGCGTGCAGCTCAATGACCTCCAGCAGCAGGGACCGTGTCAGCATGGACTCAGAGGGACACAGCATCTTGTCACGTGCTATTGCCAGCAGCTCTGTCATCATCTCGGGCAGCTGCTCCTCCAGCAGTCGGCCGGTGCTCTGCAGCTGTCAGGAGAAGAAGGGTCAACCATGGATTACTGATCCTTGTGGGTCCCTTCCAGCTTGAGACAGTCTATGATTCTATCACTCTAAGATACTAAAACACCCCTCTGGCTTTTTACAGACACCTCCCGTCCCTTTGGTTCTCCCCTGCCTGGTGCAGGCAAGGTTAAAGGCGTCGTGGCTTTTGAAAACCAAAACCACCCAGCAGCAGGCTCCAAGAGCTGAACACGAAGGGCGAGGTTTTCAAAAGCATCCACACCAGGCTGCTGGAGGAGTGAATGGTTCAGCTCCCACTGACTTCAAAGGTGGCAGCGACAGATTGCTTTTGGAAAAAAAAAAAAAAATCCCACCTAAAAATCATGCTATTGTCAAAACAAAGTGCAGGCTGTGATGTGGTATTCCTGCCTTCTACCTGGCCCTTCATTTACTCGCTGATTCAGAGCTCCCAGTGACTCCCAGTCATTAGCTGGAATAAGCAGAACGCTCCTGTGTGCATAACAAATCCTGCCCTGCCAAGATCTGCATTTATACCTGTCGTGCTGCTTTGCTGAAGACAGCCAAAGGCTTTTTCTGAAACAATTTCTCTTTGGAGAGCCTCCATCAAGCAGCACAGAGAAGGTCAAAGTCTGGGGAGGACAGCGATAAGTCCACCATCACAGGAGATCTCCTCAGAGCAGAGCTCCCCAAAGTCCTCACCTCAAAAACCAAACCCTCCTCCTCGTCTGCTTTGCTGAATTTTAACTACTTCAACTTCAACTGTTCTCTGCAAGAAAAGCATCTATCCCCATGGGCCAATCACTTCCCAAAAAAGTAACCAATAAAACTCTGCTATATTTCACAGAATCACAGAATGAATTAGGTCGAAAAAGAACTCCAAGGTCATTGAGCTCAACTCGTGACTGATCCCCACCTCGTCAACCAGAGCAGAGCACTGAGTGCCATGTCCAGCCATTTGCTTCCCTGCAAAACTGCTGGGGGGCACAGCAAACCTCTGTGTGACTTACAGGGCAGCTTCTGCTCCAATACAGCTGTTTCTGTGCTTAAAAACTTAATGGAGGGTGACACTTGAAGGAACCAAGACCATAAAGCATTTTGATGGGACCCCACCTACCAAACTTCCTGCATGCATTTACACTCATCAGGAGTCCAGTGACAGAGTCTCCAGGGCCATCTCTTATCTCACAGTGGTCTTCTACCTACGCTGCTCTTGTGAGACCCCAGCTGGGGTCCTGAATCCAGCTCGGGGGTCCTCAGAACAGGAAGGACATTGACCTGCTGGAGCCAGTCCAGAGGAGGCCACGGAGATGCTCCCAGGCCTGGAGCCCCTCTGCTCTGGAGCCAGCCTGGGAGAGCTGGGGGTGCTCAGCCTGGAGAAGAGAAGGCTCCAGGGAGAGCTCAGAGCCCCTGGCAGGGCCTAAAGGGGCTCCAGGAGAGCTGCAGAGGGACTTGGGACAAGGCGTGGAGGGCCAGGAGCCAGGGAATGGCTTCCCAGTGCCAGAGGGCAGGGCTGGATGGGATATTGGGAAGGAATTGGTGTGTGTGAGGGTGGGCAGGCCCTGGCCCAGGGTGGCCAGAGCAGCTGTGGCTGCCCCTGGATCCCTGGCAGTGTCCAAGGCCAGGCTGGATGGGGCTTGGAGTAGCCTGGGACAGTGGAAGGTGTCCATGATCATTGCAGAGGGGTGTTGGACTAAATGACCTTTAAAGGTTTGTTCCAAACCAAACCATTTGATCATTCCAAAATGCACAGAGGCAACACAGATGTCGGGTCTGGAAACATCCAACAGCTGCTTGACACATGCACGGGCAAGGACAGAAGGGGCACAGCAATGAGGATCGGGGCAGATGTAGAGGTGCTTCCCTACCTCCATGGAGCAGCAAAGCACAGCATCTTCCTTCACATCCTGAGATTGCAACAACTGTGAAAGAGAGAAGAGAGAAGCCGTGAGAAATGCATGACCTCTTCCTCTTCTTCCTCCTCCTCCTTCTCCTCCCTTATGACTTTCCTTCTATGTCTTTGTCCAGCTTGGCTTTTGACACTTCCAGGAGGAAAGGACACAAAATCAGAAAGAGTGGAGAAAAGAGATTGTCAACACAAAGATTGAGAGTAAGGAGTGACAAAACATGGGGAAAATTTAGATGAAGAACTTCCATAATAAATTTTGTTTAGGTTACATCGCTTTTTTTTATCCCATGGCAGGCAGTGAGAAAACATACTCATTTCACACACTCAGGGAATAAATGCAGCTGTCAGTCAACCACACTGGAGCAGCACAGGCCTGGGAGCAGCCCTTTGGAAGGGGAGGGCTCTGCCACCCACTCCTGAACCTCTCCATCCCTGTGGGGACACTTCTGACTGACACAAAACTGCCTGATGGGAAAGGGTTACATCCAATACACTGTAATTAATATGGTTCCTTCTACACAGTGGTGCAAGGCCAAGGGGTGCCAATGAAACTACAGAGTGTCAGGTGCACCAAGTCCAACCTTGCCCTGCTCTCCATGAACTCTGTGTTACAAACATGAGCTTGCAAACAGGAGGAGCTTTCAGGAGGGACCCAAATGCTGCTGGGCATGGTGTGGGATGGTGCAGGAAGATGCTCATCTCTCTTGGTTCAGACTCACGGTGTGCAGTGAGACTCCACATGACAACGGCTAAGTGTAGGAGCTCAGCATGTGCCACCCCACAAACACTGAAACCATGAGTAAGGACCCTCGAAACAGGACCAAAAAGAAATGTTTTTCTTTGTTCTCTTCTTTATGACAATTACAGGTACTGGCAACACTTGAAGCTATAGCCACTTCCATCCCACCACTTTGGGATGAACAAGCCCTGATGGCCCTGAGCTAACCCCTGTGTGCAGTAACCACTGAGCAAAAGGAGAAAAAATGGGAAAACTGGCTTCACTAGTATCTGAAATTCATTAGAGAAAGGCTGACTTTTTAAAAGCGGTTGAACTGATTAAAACTGCCCTTATAAAAATTGCTCAGCACAACAAAGTCACATCCATTGGCTAAAATCAGAATTGTGACTCTGAGCCTTATCATCCCTCCTTCCCACTCTTGTTTTTCCATGTTTCCTTTCATCTACAAATAAGTGCCTGTTTGTTTACCAGCTTCACACTGCCTGGAAAACAGATACGGGAAAGAAGAAGAAACACAAGGAATTATCACTGCTCTCAGAGTTTTGTCTTCACCGTCTTCTGTTTTCGGTGGACAGCGAATTCTTCGCTTTGAAGATGGTGTTTACAGCATCTCGATGAGTACGGTGTCCATCGGTTTTATCTCTCGTTAGCCAAAGCTTCAGCCAGGATTTTTAAATCATGCAATAGTTTTTTTTCTCCTCCTCCCCCCCACCCCCAGTTTATCCTTCTGCTGAATTGTTTGGAAAACGTTAGTTAAGCCCAAGCCGTGTGCTCTGAGAGAAGTTCTCACAAACAGTTCACAAGAAAACATGAGATTATTTTAAACCAAACACCAAGAATGAAAAAACAATATCAGTTAGGGGAAAAATATAAACAGGCAGTAGTCCAGATATTGCCTCCTGGGGTATCTAGCTCATGAGCATGGCATGAAGCAGGACTGCAAATAAAGGAACAGGCAACACCTTTTAACAATACCTTTCTTATTTTTACTATTCTTTAGAAAAGAACATAACATAAAAACTAAAGCATGAAAGTAGAGTTACGATTGACTCCAGCCCTTCCTCTACCATGGTCTCCTCAGTGATCCTACTGCCTGCCCAGGATATGTGGTCACAGAAAGGCTGCAACTTCACTAGCCCCAGCTTCCCACACATGCGGTTGGGACACGCTTCCCTACCTCAATAGGTGTTGGTGAGGATGAACATGTCCCAGTCAAGTGCTCAGACACTTGGCTAATGAGGAACAGTCTCACCACCCTATGATGAAACAGAGAACACATCCTACCCCCAGCCCTGGGCAGGCACCCTCCAACTTGATGCTGCCCTCATGGACACCCTCTGATGAGACTTGGCTGAACAAGGACAATGCGCGTGCTCCAGTGTGTCCATCAGGGTGTTGTGTGCTCTGCCTTGTCCATGGAGACACCATGTGTCCCACCTTGTTCATCCAGGTACCATGCACTGCACCTCATCCATCCAGGATCCACGAGCTCCATTGCTCCAGAGGCACCACGTGCTCCACCATCCATCCAAGGCACCATGTGCCCCTCCTTGTCCACCCAAGTATCACATGCTCCACTGCTCCATCAGAGCACTGAGAGATACCAGTCTGAAGCACTGCAGGTGAGTCTCTGCCTGAGACATGTAAGCTGGGGAGGCCCTCAGCCTGCCCACCAAGCCCAGGCACATCCCTGTGCATCAGGGGACAGCCCAGCAGTCACATCTGCTGGTTCTCTGGGGAACCAGAGTCCAAATCCATGGCCACAGACGGTTGCCAGCCACCTGCATCAGTGCAATGGACTAAAGCCTGGAGGATCAGAACGATATCACTCTGCATGTTGCTGATCACGTGTTGGGGTGTAGGCACCATCTGCTTCTGACCCCTGCCTGACGGGGCAGGACGAGATCAAGAAGTGTGGCATGGGCACTGAATCTTGCTGACTGCACGGACTGTGCTGCCTGGGGTCCCACCACGGATGTCCTCACTGATTGATGACAACTTGCATATATTTCTCAAAGGGTATTTCATCCCCACTGATGGTGCCCCGTGTCAGCACGAGGCACTCGAAGCACTGGGATAGCTCCTTCAGCCAGAGCACACTGTTTCCCAAAGCTCTGTGACCCCTGAGTCAGACCTGACCAGGGTTGCAAGCAAAACTGGTGAAAATACTTTGAGAGATCCAGGGAAATCACAACCCTAGAGTCCTGGCACAACCCAGCCAATTGCATTCACTGTTTGCAATCTATTTCATATTTACTTAAAATATTTTAAGGTAAACACTCTATATCCATTAAATTAGCACTCCCACACTGGAATTATTATTTATTTAACTATTTATAGCTGCTCCTCCCTACCGTGTGCCTCTGCCCAACTCCCACTCCGGGCATCATCCCATCCCATCCCATCCCATCCCATCCCATCCCTCTCTACCAGGTTCCCACAGGGTTCAAACCAGCTGGTGGACGTGGACAAGGGATCTGAAAAGGAGCATGAGGCAGACAACAGGGCAGGTGAGCTGGGACTCACGCGCTCCTCAGTTCAACCTGTAATCATCCCCCGGGGGCTGGGGCTGTCTGCGAGAAAAACTTCCCTTTGCTCTCCAGCCGGTTTCCCCCGTATTGGGCGAAGCCGGGCAATGAAAGCAGCAGTTCCTGCTGGAAAGCAGACAAAGAGTCTGCCTGATTTCCTAAGAGAAGAGGCTGCATGCCAGAATCTGCCCGGCCAGTCATATAATACTCAACCTCAGTTGCGAAAGGCTTCTCACTTTTGTTTCTGGTGCTGGACTCCGCCTTGCAGACTGGTGGAAGGTATCAGGTGCCTTCTCTTTCAAATTTCTATGTCAGGCTGAGAGATGAGCACTGGGCAAGGCCCTCTGCAGAGTCAGTGTGTCCAGGTGGGCTCTGGGTGCTAAATATTTGCATAAGCAACCCAAAGTAAGTTTTAGGGTCTGCTCCTGGAAGTGCTGTGTGTGGTGGGGAGCTGCAGCGCCTTGTAGGGTGGCCCTTGAGCGCAACTGGTTTCCACGGAGAGCTATGGGGACACATCCCCCCGGACTCTGTGGCCCCAGAACCTTCTCATTACATCTCTGCAGAGAGAAGCATCATAAGCCACAGGGGGTGGATATGCAGCCATGGCTGAAGGACACAAAGAGCCCCAAATCTGCAGCTGTGTCTCACCACGGACAGCAACAGCTTGGTCCTCCTGAACAGCAACAGATGCACATGCATGGGGTGCAGACCACCATGAGCAAACCAGAAAGTGAAGACACTGGGACTCACACCAAATATTTGGGTTTATTATCTGCTTTCTGAGATCACCCGGGCTGCTGAGAAGCTGAAGTGCTTACTTGGTATTCTCAGGAGTGCCCACACCACGAGGAGGACAGGAGAACCCGCCCGACCGCCCCTTATCACCAAACCACGCAGGTTTAATTATGTTCTTCAGCAATTCTCCCCAGGAGATGGGGTGGGAGCAGCCCAATGCACACATTACGCTTTCCAGATGCAGTGAAACTCCTCCTGCAAGGCACAGTACTAATTACTCTGTACGATATCGCTCGCAAAATGACACATAAGCAACGCCGGCCACTAACTACCCCTTAGCATGCAGTGTTCTATGATGCTTCAGTGATGACTCCAGCGTGAAAGCGGGAGAAACCTGGAAAATATCCACCTGGAGCCACGGAGAGGCTGGGGTGAGACCCAGAGAAAGCTGGGCTGACCGCAGCCCACGTGCTGCTAGCCCTGGCTCGCCGATGGGCACCTCGGGTTCACGCGTCCAGCGGCACCACGGGCGGACACCCAGCCTGCCCACAGGCCCACAGGAACGCTTTCCATCCACACCTGGATCACGAGGAGGTGCCTCCCAGGACTCCCCCTTCCCAGGGACTGCGGCACATGACCACAGGGGAACCAGCGTGCAGCAGCTGGCTCAGGAGTGAAGCCAGGGGGCAAAATGGAGACACATTGAAGTGAGGAAGTGAAAAATCAGCTCTTTGTGCCTCTTGGAGCTAAAGCAGGCAGAGTGGAGGTTGTGTACTGGAAATGTAGGAGAGATGGTGCTTCCCAGTCCTGCTTTTAACCAGAAAGGGCCTTGGGAACGGCCATGATGGACTTTGTCCTCTGATAGATCTGTTCCAGTTCTGTGGTCGGGATCATCATGGAGACCCCCTTATGAAGGGGGCTTATACAAAAGACAAGGACAAAGTTTTTAGTAGGGCCTGCAGTGGCAGGACAGGGGGTGATAGTTTTTAACTGAAAAATGGGAGTTTCAGACTAAAGAGATGGAAGAACTTGATTATGATGAGGGTAGTGAGACCCTGGCACAGGTTGCCCAGAGCAGCTGTGGCTGCCCCTGGATCCCTGGCAGTGCCCAAGGCCAGGCTGGATGGGGCTTGGAGCCACCTGGGACAGTGGAAGGTGTCCCTGCCCATGGCAGGGGGAGGAATGGGATGAGCTTTAAAGGTTCCTGCCACCCCAAAGCATTCTGTGGTTCTGTGATCATCCCCTACACCTGGCAGCCCCATTCACGTGCTAACCATGGCTCTGCAGGTACTCTTAGTGCTCTAACAGACCACTGGGGAACTACTGCCCCCAAAACCTCCTGGAATCCCCACAGTCTGCTAGGTGGGTCCTCCTGGGAGCACAGGCCAATTCTGCTTCACGGGCTCTCTGCAGACAGACATCAATAGCAATTTTCTGCCTTTCCAGCAGCCCCTTATTGACCTACTGTCACAAGTCCTTAAGGAAGATGCCTGAGATAAGATCCATGGGACTGCATGGCTCTGCATGGTAAGAGTCATGCACTTCTCTGAGACACAGGCCATGGTACAGCTCCACTTCTCTTCTTGTCAGGGCAACGGGGTGGCGAAAACAGCCAGGACTGGGGAAAATGCAAAGTACACACAAGGGTGTGGGGATGAGTGACTGCAAGATGCTCCACCACAGGGCCAGTTTCAGGATTTGTACAATTTGCTACTATCAGACGTATCAGCTCTTTGACCCAAGACATCAGAAGGTCAGCTGAACTCATCCTGTGCCCACCAACAAGATACACCAGTGCCATCCTCTCTAAAGGGGTACTGAGTCCCTCTCTGGGAGTGAGAGAAGTAAGATAAGACTGACTTTCTCCAGAGAACAAACAAGTCAGCACATGGAAAAAGACTTCCAGAAGTTCACAGGCATAAGTGAAATCTTTGCTGCTCAGTCATTTGATGCTGAGGTTGCCCAAACACAAAGTTTTGGGGAAAAACTTTCCCTTACAGAGCTGCCTGTGCTGATCTCTGCACAAGGCACAGGCTCTGCCATGCTCCAAAATGTGATTTGTTGGGATTTGAAAACACAGCTGACCTGGGAGAGGCAGTCTTTGTCCAGCTGCTTCCACAAGCAATGGTGCTTCTCTCCCCACTCCCTTCTGCTCACACCTCTCTGGAGATCTGGAAAGTCTTCAAGCCTACAGAAGATGCACAAAGTGCCACCAGATCATGTGTCTCATGGAGGGAACCCTCTTCCCAGTTCCCTGACTGGGCTGCTGTGGTCTCAGCCTGGGAGAAAATGTACTGACAGCAGCTCCTACTGCTCCATTAGGAAGAGACCACCAGCACAGGCCACTGCTGGTCCCACAGGCAGCTGCCCAAACGAAGTGGCAAAGGGGGGAAGGAGCTCCGTGCTGGAGCTGCTTGTGCCTGCATGGCTGCATCAGAGCCATGTCCATGGCAGACATTTCCTCTAACATATTTTGGACAACTTAAGGGAGTTTTGGTGGCACCGACTCCTTTTACATTGATGTGCTCTTCTCAGCTCAGGAGGAGACTTCTGCTCTCCTATTACACAACCAGGACTCGCTGGGAGGATGGTAAAAGGAGATTAGTTTGTTTATTGCATTGAGTAAACCAAAATGTTGGTTATCCTTCTTGTCAGGCTCCTGAGGAACTCAGAGATACTTAACAGCGAATTGAATTAAGGCCAGAGGAACAAAATCCTGTACCCAGTCGTGGGAAACTCCTCCTACTCCTTTCCACTGTAGACAAGGGAAACCATGAAACATGACACTCTCTCTCCCCGGATCTGGAACACCAGAAGGAATTCCTGCGAAGATGGAAACCATTAAGAGGCAATTACTGGAGACAATTTTGAAGAAAATCTGGTCACTCATCAACCCAGACGCTGCAATCCAACAGTAGCCTGGTGGTTACACATCCCCTGGCTGGAGGTGGACCTCAAGGACCCGAAGGTGAGCAGGACAGATGACCAGAGCCACCCGGTCTGGGTGCACAGAGAGTTCAAGCCACCCAGACAACTGGCTTCATCCTTCCCGTCCGAAGACATAATAACCCTGGGAGAGGAGGATGTGATCTCATCCCAAGGGTCCCAGGGAAACACAAAACATGGAAAGAAACAGTGGCGAGACCATGGAGCTTGATTGCAGCGGGCTCCACCCTGGCTGGCCGGAGGCTCTGTGCTTTCCTGGCTCTGCAGAGGCATCGAGCGCACGGCGGCAGACGCAAATAGTTGTGTTTACATCCCATTGAAAGGGTTTTTGGGAACTAACAATGCCTGGTACAGGAGGGCGAGGGAGAAAAACAAAGCCACGCGAGGAGGAGGGACCATCCTGTGAGATGGTATCTAGCTTCACTTCTTTATCTGCGCAAATTGCTTCCTCTGCCTTCTCCACGGGTCCCAGAGAAATGAGGGTGGCATTTCCCCTCCCCTATTTAAGATACAACACCACGGTTTTAATGCTGGGACTAAACGAGTCCTGTGGCTTTCCAAGAATATATTCCTGCACATAAAATAATCAACAGGGCGGATGGGCTTACAGGCACTGGGCAGCTCTCCTTGGTTTGGCCTGTCCTCATCTGCTCCCAAAAAACACCCGACCTCCTCCACTTTAAGTACGCCCTTTGATCAAAATGACCAGGATTAAAGGAAATTTGTTATTTTCCAAACAAGTTGCATTCACAGGAGTGTTTTTGCCAGCACAGCTATGGGGGTCTGGGGACATGGCAGCTTTTTGCATGATTAATTGCTTATTTATGTATGGCAGGCACAGAGGTTACAGGGACATCCACCATTGCCCCCTGTGGTCCTACAGACAGGCGCCCACTCCTGCTCTTTGCAGACCTTGCTCCTGTACTCTGCCTCCTGTTGTGGCTCTGAAAGTCCACGACCCCTTTATATCCCCATGCCCCACTTGCTCCAAATCCCAGACTTTCCTCCCAGCTCTTCCATGTCTTTGACCTGCATCTCCTGGACTCCGAAGACAACTCCCCACTTGTTCTCATCATTTCTCTTTCCTCCCCACGTCCCTGGCTCCCAGTCCCTCTTTTTCAGTCCTTCTCTGAAATCCCTTCCCTCCTGTGCCCACAGCTCTCATTCCTCCTCCATCCTTTCCCTAGACAAGACACTTCCCAGCTTGTCCCAGTCCCACCAGACTGGAGAACAAACCTTTGATTTTTTTGCAGAACCAGATAGGGGGGACAAGAAGGGGGCTTCTGTGAGGATGTAAGTCCGCTTCTTCATAAAGAACATATTTTCTCTGTTCACATCTGACCTCATGGAGCTTCCTGAGTGGTAAGTATGGTGTAGGTCAAAATCCAACCCCCCTGGTGCCTTTGCTCATTTGATAAAGCAAAAATTCTATTTCACTCTCTGACTCGGAGAATAATATTAAAAATCCTAGCATCTCATTATACTGTCAAAGACCCTTTTTTCGACTCAAAAGGCTGACGCTTTTTAAAAAGTGAGAGTGATTAACGAAACCCAACACAACCCACGTTAAAAGATACAATTTTCTCTTCCAAAGAGCACCACCCTCCTCGCTCATCCGACTGCAGCCGGGAAGGTTTTCCTTTTTCTTCCTCTGAAGGAGACAGTGAAAAGGCAGTGCCCTCTTGAAGTTCAGACGTTAATTACCGTGTTAGAATATTTTGCTAAATTACGCAGCATGGCCCCAGGAGATAACAGGCACTAAGAGAAGGGAGGGGAGTGGATACCCGTCTACGCGCTGCACCACAGACTCAGACGTGGGGGGAAGGCAATTAGACAGGGAGTATTTATCCTCCCTGCACCACCACCCCGAGGCTTTCAGTTAGCAGCGTGTACCAAGGCAGGGAAGCGATGGGAGCGTGCCAAGATTTTAAACGATGCTGAAATGGGACTGTCTCTGCCAACCAGCCTGGAGGTAGGAGACAACTCCTGCAGAGAAGCAACTGTCCTGCCTCCTGCCAGCCTGCCGGGTCTGATCCCTGCTGATTCACAGTTCCTGGGAGCTGCCCTTGGTCCCAGGGTTGGTATTAAGACCCTAAAAGCATCTGTCTTGGGTCAGGCCAATGACCACACCCCTCTTACGGGGATACCCGGGGGTACACACCCAGCCTCAGCAGCAATAAACCTCTCAAGCTGCAGGGATCTCCGTGAATCAGTCCTGCAGCCTCCTGCACTAAGGAGTTCTGCAGTTTAATTGGTCTTTCTGTGATGAGCTGGTTCCTGGGGTTTGCTCTGAACCTGCCCCAAGAGCCCTGTCTGAGGCACCTGCAGGGGCTCAGAGGGGAATGGTGCCACGGCAGCTCTCTGTCACCCCCGATACACAGTCCCTTTGTATCCAAGCCAGGACAACTAGATGGGTAAAAAAATGGGTTGGTTGGGCTCAGAGGGTTGTAGCCACTGGTTACAGCTCAACTCTGCCTGAAGGCCAGGGATGAGGACTACCAAGTTGTTGTCCCCGGACCTGCCCTATTTAGCATCCTTATTCATGACTTGGAGAGAGTGAGGAGCACACCCTTGTGAATTTTGGAAGTTTGGGATGTACTGAAATGTGTTCAAGGAGCTGCCAGTGAGAGGGACCTCTCATGGAGTGGGGTGCAGGAAAGTGTCAAGAAGAAACTTAAAACTTTCAACAAAAGATCAGCCCTGTGCAGGAGAAGAGCACAGGGACGTGGGTAAGGGGTGGGACGGGGTTATTATGGGGCGTGAGAGGGGGCAGAGCCCTCCCTGTGTCACCTGCCTGTGTGGGACACCAGCTGGTGAGGTGCCTCGAGGCACCACCGTGGCGTTACTGCCACATGGCATTACCTTGAGCCTGAGTCCCTCGAGTTTTTCCACCACCCTGCTCTGCTGCCACAGGCAACTGCTCAGGTTACCTGGCTGCTAAATGGCATCTTAAGAACAAACAAATGCATCCAAAGCAGCACTTGGCACCAGCCACCTGGGCTGGAAGTGGCTGCTCCTGGCAGGGAGGTGTCAGCTCCCAGCCCCAGGGGCACCTCCAGGGTTGGTGTCCCAACATCCGCTGAGGATGAGACAGACACCAGAGGAGGCAAACCTCCCAAGAGCACTCAGCAACAGCCACACTGGCTGTGATCCTTCCTTCCCTACAGAGATCAGATGTCACCTAGAACTGGGCTGGGGCCCTCAGGATCCAGTCCTAATGCTCGCCCTCCCCAGCAGCAGCAGGGGATGAAGCGGGGAGGGCACTGAGCTGTGGTGGCCCACGGACACCCTGCTGACTCACACACAGACATGGGAGCACAGAGCTGGATGAGGAACAGCCAGCTCCAGCCATGCTTAGAGAAGGCAAAAGTGGTGACAATCAGGGAACAATAGATGGCAAATAATATTATTTATTATCTCTACATCTTCAGTAGCCACGGGACACTTCTTGCACTGCACACAGGGCTCTGATGGTTCAACTGACATTTGCTGCTCCCTCGCCTTAACCACACGATTTCTCCATTTTGCTGACTCTGCTGAAGGCCACAGAGAAGAAACATGGCCAGGCTGCAAAACCAAAGCCCGTTGGTTGTTCTCCTGGTTTTGGGGGACATGCAATATGAAGCATTCTTGGAGCATGCCTCAGCATGGTCCTTGGTGTTTGGACATGGGGCAGAGGCTTTGGAGCAGGAAGGATGTCAGCACGTTCACTTCTCACCATCCTGGAAGGGCAGAAGGAGATGTTCAGGGATAAATTTAGATTGGTTTTGTCATGCACAGCAGACAGGACAACTTCCTAATACTGCTGAAAGTGTTTTCACCTGATAAAAGCTTCATGGAGGAACGTGGTCCTCCAAGATGCCACCACTGGTGCCAAGTGAGAAGAGCCAGGTCTGGAAGCATGCAAGGGTCAAACCCACAGTGCCCTGACCGCAGCGTAACTATCCCTGGGGAAAGCCTTTATCCCAGGAACAATGCCCTCTTCCAGCTCGCCCTCGATTCCCCGAAGCTCTGAGGGAAGAATGGGAGGAAAGCGCTTTTATTTCTATTTAACATCTCTGCTTTGTTATTCTTTTCCCAGGCTTCCCAGATCTGATGGCTGCAATAGTCCTCTCGTTCTCATCTGCAAAGGGCTCTCCTCCTTTCCCCAGTTTGTGTCCAGGTCTGGTCTTTGGGCCAACCTTGGGCATCCATTTCCCTTCTCCAATCTAAAATGTGCACTGTTCCAAGCAGAAAAACATGTTTTGGCCCAAGCCACCAGCCAAACACATTGTGCTCAATTAAACCATTTTAATGAGAGCTGGACCCACCTTTTATTTCCCTTGGCAAACCATCTCTTTGCCTAAAATCCTAGCGCTGACCTTACCAGACCTCACTGTGAGGACACTCTCCCAGCCTGCACAAAACCCACCCCAAAACCCTCACAACAGTTATGGAAATTAAACTTCTTCAGTCGGTAGGGTTTCTGCTCCTGGGAGATGCTGTCACAGTGCTGGATGTTAAGGCAGACCCTTCCTTCTCCCCCCATTTCAAAATCAAGTGATGGAGGAGAGTGCAGCAGAGCCCCCTGGGGACTGGCACTTGGTGTGGGCTGTGCTTGTGCCAAGGGGCACAGCCACTCCTTTGGTTCCCAAAACGCTGCCTGGGCAAGGTGGCAGCTCTGACCCAAATTTCCTTTGCCATGGTTAAACACTCGCTGCTGAGGCACTGCCTGCTTCCCCGAGGACAGCGATGGGCGCCGGGTCGATCAGCCAGCAAACACCAGCATTTATCACTCCAGCCTCGCCTGAAATGAAC
>VZRF01005195.1:380448-400902 GCA_013396875.1 Vireo altiloquus | reverse complement strand
AAAAAAAAAGAGAGAAACTAAAAAGCAAGAGGAGCTGAAAGGACAGACAGAAGGAAAGATGTTATCTTGCCTCTGCTAATGATTTATGGTCAAAGGATGGGTGGATGGAGGCAGAGGGAGGTATGCAGGACTGTGGGCAGTACGGAGGGAGATTGCTGGGGAATATGCAACATGAAGGGGGTTGGGGATGAGGGGCTGAGACTGTACATGGGGAAGTATGTTCTGATCAGCAGAAGGGGAAAAAACCCACGGTGAGTGCTACTACACTTTGTGAACCTGTCCTGAGGCATGTGGAAGTCCCAAGCCCTGCTCTGCTGGGACACCAGCCCACGTGGTTCATGGGGATCACCAGGGAATGATCACTCTGCAAAATCAGGGACATTCCACACTCTCACGGAGCACCCAGTAGGGCCAGCCTGTCTTGTGCTCCAATGTCCTCTCTTGGGGGCAGCTGGAAGAGCACCCCACCACCTCCTTGGCTCTGTCTACAGCCTGACTTTGGCCCTGGCAACCATCTCAGAGCCTGGTACTGCTGATAAATATGCGGTCCTGTCCCCTGGGCTGGCCCTGTGCAGCAGCAGTAGCTGGCAACGCCGAAAAAAGGCGTTGGGATGAAAACCCATTCCAGAGCCATGGAAGAGGGATGGCACAAATCAAGGTCAGAGCAGTGCAGAGAGAGCAGTCACAGACCAACCATTTTGGAGCAGGAGAGCCAGAAGAGTCAGGCTCACCCATGTCAACTAAGCTAAGTCTTCCTAGAGTCCCAGATTGGCTTGGGTTGGAAGGGACCTAAAGATCATCTCACTATTAAAGATCACCTACTAAAGTCATCTGTGACAAGTAACACCACAGGGACAGACCTGTCCTGCTAAGGAACAGAGATGTATTTTTAAGAAGCAAATTTATGCATGACATCTTGATATAATTAGTGAATCTTTTTATGGAGCTGCCCTGTAGCAAAAAATATCCCTGAAACATGAAATTCACGTCCTTCCGCACACGTCTAGATCACCAGCATGTCCCCGCAGAGCAGAAAGGTGACAAGAGGGACAGTGACAGCACAGTGAGGGCAGACAGGAGTGGGCAGAGAAAAACTCTGGCAGAATCAGGGCTGTGTTGTGTCACGATTACGACGGGAAGCGGATGGGCACGGGGGCTTTGCTAGACATCAAGATCTTCCCCAGAAGACACATACCTCCGTGGGCAGAGATTTTGGGGAAGTTCAGCTATTCTTAGCGTCTCCCTCTCATCTCCTCCTCTGGATATTTGTGCCTCATCATGAGGCCTGCACTCCTCACCGCTCCAGTCACCATCTGTGAACCCTGCCCACAGTACTACCACCCAGACAAAATGTTTATGGTGTGTTTGCATTCAGAGGAAACTTCCCATGCATGTAAAAAAAAGTCATCACCAGCACTTTCTTTATCCTTCCCTTGCCTGAGGTCTAGCGGAGAAGTTATTTTACAGCGAGTTATTTATGGCCTGACAGAAGCACCACTGACAATTTGAGATTCACAGCTCCAACTCTGGGAAACGAGGCGGGTTTTTCTGAGAAAGTCTTCTAATGGCACCAGCAGGAGACAAAACCATCTTTAAAACAGGATGGAGGGAAGCCCCCTCCTCCTCTGTGGAACATTAACACTTGAGTTGTCATTTCTGTGTATACTCACTGAGGTTTCTGCCACCACCCTGAGCCACAGGGAGCTGGACAATGAGCTCATCAGGAGATCAGGTTCTCAAAAATCCCCACCCCTGGTGACAGGGCTGGGTTTCTGCTGCACTGGGTGGGGTCTAAGGACATTAGGGACTTCATTTCTCTCCCTCCTTCCTCCCCTGTCTCATCCATTCAGGTGGCTTCACCTGCTTTAAGAAACTGTTTAAGCTGCTTAGGTGGGATTTGCAAACTCCTGCGCTGAGTTTGCCATTCCAACTGTTGGTCCTTTCTAACCCCTGGACAAAGGGAGTGCGAGCTTTAATTACTGTGCTTTAACGAGCAGAAAGGCAATATGCAGGAAGAGCCAAGCATCCCTGCAGATGTAGGTACTTCTGAAGTGAGAAGTGTTGGCAGAGCAAACCTCTAGGAATTATAAAGCAAAGATGGAATCCTAGAATGTTTTGGGTTGGAAGGGCCTTAAAGATCCTCCATCTAGTTCTGACCCCCTGCCACGGGCAGGGACACCTTCCACTCGCTGTCCCGTCCAGCCTGGTCTTGGACACCTCCAGGGATGCAGGGGTAGCCACAGCCTTTCCAGCATCATCCATGAGCCAAGGACATTTCCACATAGCAACTCAGCTCGTCCCACTGGTGAGGAAGGACAAAGTGGGAAGGCATTTACCTCCCTGAGGCAGGTATAAATGGGGCAGACAAGGACTCGAAAGGGCTCTCCAGTGCTGCTCCTCATGGTACCGAAGACTTCACAGAGAAAGCTGATGAACCCCAGCCAGCGCTCCACGTCCCGCTGCTGCAGCTCCTCCCGCATGGAGAAATCCTTCTGCAAGAGGCACAGAGACAAGAGAGAGGCTGCATTAGCAACACCGCACCACCACGGGAGAGGGAGAGGCTGTCTAGAGAGGGAATTAGGAGGAAATTGAAACTCGGGGTGGGGGGAGGACAGACAGACAGACTGACTCTTTAGTAACAGTGGGGAGATTACTCAATGCACGCGGGGTGGCTGCAATTTCAACACAGCAAAGCCACCAGAAAGCAGGTACTGTAGAAACATCACCAACTCGTGCAATAACTGCCACAGCTTGCACTAGAGACGATGTCCCCCGCGCCCTACTGTCCCCCCAACAGACAAGGGGGCTCTTTGCCATATACACCACCAGGGCTGAATAAAAGCAGCAACAGAGAGGTTAAATAAAATGCAGAGGAAATGCTGGTGGCCATGCTGGGCTTGGTGGTCCAGGTTGACTTGCCCAGCCCATTCATTCCAGCATCTTCAGCAGACCCAGTGTCTGGCCAGGAGCATCCTAATGGTCTGGCTGCTCTCTGGCGTCTCACAAAATGATGGCAGAGACTGGCTCCCTGCCCGACCAGAAGATCAGGGCAGCCTGGGCTTGGCATTAAAAGGTCACCCTGCGCCTGAGCTGATGGTTGCCATGACTAAGGATTATCCCAGTGACGTGATTTATGGATCAGCATCAGGAGGAAGCACACAGGGAGACAGCTGCCTCTCCATCCTACCCCCAGCTGGGGATAAAGAAGTGGTTTGTCCAAAGGCAGGGTATGAAGAGGGACGTATGTGATAAAAGCGTGTGGCAAAGAGCGCAAGGCAATGCATAAAAGCAAATAAAAACCCTTCTAGAGGACGGCACAGAGGACTCAGTCTCTAAGAAGGTTTCCTTGGGCTCTAAGAGATGCTGCAGAGGTTCTCGCATGACATCCCATGCGACTTTGCTTGTCTGTCTCCATAGTGACCTTTCCTTGGTACTAAAATTTAGTAGACACTAAGCAGGGGAATACTGAAGAAGAGGACAGGTTCATTCTCCATACCGCGTGCTCCCAGTGCAGGTTGCACAACCTTTGAAATCCAGCAACTAAATAAATTACCTTCTATCTTTTTCATCTCAGTTTATTCCTACTGCCTGAGACAAAGGACTTTGCTGCTGCAAATGCTCTGACCTGCAGCTGGTCTCTGCAAAGCTGGGGAGATAAAAAAGCCACCACATGAAATTTGCTCTCTTGCCCTGGACAACACACAGGAGATCTTCCTTTTAGAACAAAGGTAAGTGAAGCAGCTGCTAAAGAAAGCCAGGCAAAAGCATGATGTTTATGTTCAAGACACAACTGCATGCACAAAAGATCCAAGGCAAGAGCTATTTATATGTTTCATTACAAAAGGAAAAATAAAATATGTATTTGCATATGCAGGAAAAAAGACTTGTAAAATAGCCGAGGCACTTATTAACCAAACAGTGATGACTAATTCCTCCCTACACCCATTTCCATAAGTCAGTTTCCCAACTGTGTCTGCAACTTCGAAGTCAACCTGCAGCCAAATCCTGTTGGGTCTCCCCAGACTCTCTAAGGGAGTTTGCAGAGTTCATCCTTTCATTAACCAGCCAGTCCCTGGGCAGTGATGGAGGAGTTATTTGCCAGCTCATGTTATCACCCAAGGGTTACCCAATTACTTGTTCTGCAGTTTTCAATCGAATTTTAATGCAAAAAAAAAAAAGTCAAAGAGACATGATATCCTGATTACTGAGAAATTAAAAACCCAGGCAAGAGCATCCTGTGCTCCTCATCTGTCCCATCCACCTGTATAGTGTACAGAAAGCTCCCTCTGAAACCTGGAGCTTTTCCTTGATTCCTCTCCATCTCCTGGCACTGTCTCCTGCATCTCATGAGCATCCCAGCCAGCTCCAGCCCCCAACCCATCCTGCCTCTCCCGGACTGGATGCCCTCCAGCACCTTCTGTCCTACCTGGACCTGGAAGCTCCACACTCATATACCTGGGGACCTGTGCTGTATTTTGGGATGTCTGGGGCATGCTGTGAAATTCCTAGCAGCCTGGAATAATTGCAAGGGCTCTGCAGGCCCAGAATACTGGGAAAGAATAAAAACCACTGCAGGAAACTCTGCTCCTTCCTCTTCCTGCTTCAAACACGCCCTGCTCTGCACCCTTGCAAGAGAGAAAACTGACTCTTCAACACTTTCTTTTAAAAAAGGTATCTTTTGTAAAAAAAATGCCATCAAACCAACCAACGCCCCAAAATTCCATAAACCAACCAGTAAACCATACCAAACTCATCAGGCCTGGGATGGGAGCTGGGCAGGAAAGGATTCCACCACACATCACCCTTCTTTTTATCTCCTGTGTACCTGATGGGTCATGCAGAGACAGTGAACACTGCAGCTGAAGAAGATCCTTGTAGAAGAAAAGGGTCTGTGGTCCCTCCTCCTACAGTCACAGAAAAGCTTGTGCAGACTTTGAGGGACCCCCAGGAAGGATGGGAGAGGGGGATGGAATGTGGGATGGATGCAGAAGGCCCTGCGAACATTTCTACCCAGAATGCGATGCCACAGTGGGAACAATTTTGCTCCATTTGCGGACTTAGGTCGGGCCAAACATCGCAAAAGGAGGTGATTTGCACATATTCTGAAAAAGGAGGGGAGGGATACTGATTCCTCTGACGAAGTAGGAAGAGTATTTTGCCAATGGGAAGAATTTTTCTGGACCACACTTGCCTGCAGGCCAGAGCTGGGCTTGGCAGGCACCTCCATGGCAGCTGGACTTGCAGTGCCAGTGGTATCCTGAAGCATCCTGAGAAACCCATCAGCCTCAGGGTGGGGCCACACCAGTGTCTTAGCATGCAAGAGGAAGGTGGTCTGGGGAGCTCTGTCCTTAAATTTGGCCTTCAGAGAGCAGGTTTGACCCGTACCATGGTGTGCACGGTGTGCCACCCATGCAGACGTGTCCCACCTGCCTTGGGGCGTTTGAGGAGACCACTGCTGTCACCAAGGCTCAGCTGTGTTGCTGGATTAACGGAGTTACACATGTGACTCGCCTGCTGCAGGTCAGCCATGCCCACAGCAGGCCCTGTGACCCTTTGAGAACACGGAGAGCAGCTCCAAAGGCTGTGCAACCCAAACGGATGAGCCAGAGCCAGCACGTGGGAGAGGTGAGGAGCTGGCCGGCAGAGAACAAACCCCACGTCCTGTGTGCCCGGGGCACATCCGATGGAGCCGTGCCCTGACCCACAGACCTCCACACACCGATGACGAGCCTTGAGGGGGCTGAAAAGCTCTGGAACCAGACAGCCGGGTCACTGCCCTGCCCACTGAACTTTATTTGCTCTGGAAATGCCTCACAGAGTTATATAAAAATAACCTGTGGATTGGCTTGCCCCATGCTTAAGTAGTGATGTCAGGGCAGTAAGTAAATTATCTTTCATCAGTTTGGCTGTATTTTTAAACATGAATTGTATTACTAATTTGGGAGTGTTCTGGTCTGTAGATAATCTAGATGTGTTTACTGGATGACCTTCCTTCAGTGCTTATAGTTTAAAATAAAATGTATTTATACCAGGTAACAGGGTTGGCCTCCCTTTCTCTGCCTGGTATGGCAGAAGAATTCATTGGAAAACCATGTGGCAAGTGGGGGGATGCCAAGGGGACCTCTAAAGAGCTCTCATACAGGACAAGTTTGGGGCATAAATCTGAAGGCTAAGCACGTTCATCATGTTGGGCCTCACCATGTGCAATGGGCAGGTCAGGGTGGCTTGTGTTCACACACACCACAGAGATGGCCCAGGGCTCAGCAAAACCTCTGACATCCCCTGCTGGATCCTTTGTAAGCCTGGCTGAGGCTCCTGCCAGCAATGGAAATTCAAAATGCCTTTACCATGGGGGTGTCCACTCTTGCAGTCAAGTGAAAGCCCACTCCCCATCCCAGTGTAGATGCAGTTCATGCAACACTGGCCCATTGACAGGGGACACGAGACCTTTCCAAGACTAGGACCAAGCTAGAAGAGTCATGAGGAATGGCCACTCCATGTGAGAGCAGGCAAATCCATCCTCTTAACACTTTTGGTGGGCAACAGAGTCAGGTGGGATGAGAAGCAGCATTTTGCCATTGGATCTAAGCCCTCACTCTAGCTCAGACAGCTGCAGCCGAAAATTCTTCCCTTGGGAGTTCGCCACATTTTTTTTAAGACAAGTTCCAAATAACTTTTCCCCAGATCTGGGCCCACTGACCCATGGCTGACTCTGGCAGCAGCACGTTCTAGGGCAAAAGTTTAGTGAGGGATAAAAATGAGGGTTAATTTAAGCATTGCCACCTTCTGATGGAAAAAAAGGCACATTTGGGCTTGTTGCTCTGTAAACACAGGGTTCTTCCTCTGGCAGCTCTCCTGTTTACTCAGTCATTGTCAAGGAGGCAGGAAATACTGAGTCAGAAATACTGAACAAAAAGAAATATATGATGCTTAGATATCCATGCTAAGAGCTATATAAAAAGCTGAGATAGGCTGTGCTAAATAGTTGATCTTACTGGCAGTGTTCTGTGAAACGCTGAACCCTAAATGGCTCTCGGGAAAGGGCCGAGACAAATCCAGCAGGCTGGAAGAGGGAGCTGGTGGTGGGTAGAAGTTGGACAACCTCTGTCCCTTATTGCTGTCCTGGAGAAGCACAAACCTTCCTAGAAAGGGCTCCATAAATCACATTTTGTGCGATTAACATCACTGCATTATTCCCTGCTTAGAATTTAAATACTATGTGTATTTAGGTCCTGGCTTGGAGGATGCTCTGGTGTGCAGCTTTGCTTCCTGAGGAGTATAAATCAGTGAGATGAGTGGCTGACAGCACTGGATGCGGAAGGAGCTCAGGAGGTGCTGGGCAAACCTCTGACAGCACAGGGAGTGATCAAACACCTCTGCCCATGGATTTGTGGGGTCTCACTGAGCTCTTCTGTATCACTCTAGCTCCACTGGGAATGTCTCACTTCATGGACACCACTACAAAAACCCCTCTGCTAGAGGTGTTGGGACATGAAGTGGGACCATCAGCTCTTCCACGGGTTCTGCTCTTCCTCCAGCCACCCACTCCTGGCCTCTCTCTGCCTGCACCCAAGGACAGAACCCCACTGAGATCCCACCACACCATCCCTGCCCACGCTGCCAGCATAGAGACAAGAGTACAGTGAGGTGATGACAGAAAACCTGCTTTGAGCCTACAGCTCCCACGCAGAACCTGGAGAACAGCAGCACAGGAGACTGAGGTTTATTTCCAGCCCTGTGTGGGCTCCTATCACCTCTGTACCCTGATTTCCCATCTGGCAACAAATGGGAATGATTTGCTCATCTTCCTCTGCAAAGTGCTCTGGGGCGTGTGACCGAGACATGCGAATCATGGCAATTATTATGACTCCAACAAAGGAGCTATTGACATTTAAAGCAGATAAAGCTTTTAAATTACAGATGACACCCTATGCCCAGCCTCGCAGAGGTCCTGGCTTCACCCAGCCATGAGGCATTTCACTCCCACAGGCTTTCATCATGTTGCTTCCTCCAGGCTGGAGCTGCACCATTTGGACACACACCATTTGAACATCTCAGGATGTTTTGGCCATTTTGGGATAAGCAGGAAATCCTACCAGTGGCCTTCAGCATGGACCTGACTTCCTGATGGCCACAGCTCCCTGAAACATTTTAATCACAGAGGGCTCCAAAATGCACCACATGGTGAAGGTCCAGGCTACCAGGACTGTGATCACCACCCCACAGACACCGACCATGCATCATCCCACCACCAGAGGATTTGTAGCTTGCCTTAGATGTCACTGACCAATTCACAGAATCACAGGATGTTTGGGTTGGAAGGGACCTTATAACTCTTCTCATTTTTATCCCGTGCCATAGGCAGGGACACCTTCCACTATCCCAGGGCATTCCAAGCTCCATCCAATCTGCCTTGAACAATTCCAGGGATATGGAATTCTTCCACATCAGCAAGAACAACTTGAAGATTCTGCATCCATCAGGCAGACACAGTGCTTATTACTCTCAGAAGGATTTGTGCGTGAAGGGAAAGTAAGGTCAGAAAATTCCTGATTTTGCTAAAGCAGGGGCTAGGCAAACTCCCAGGACACGGAATAATAAATTTTACAGTCCCAGGTTTGGGTAACTGAGGCAGCTGATGACCAGAACCAACAGTAGCTGGGGATACTTCCCATGTCTACAAACACCCCAAGGTGACCAGGTGAATGGTCACTTGAACCTCCTGCTCCCTGGTCTCACCCCGACCTCTCTGTCTGGCTCCGAACCTGGGATCAGGAGCAATTACCCACCCAACGTGGGTGTCTCATGGCTTCAGACAGCGATGCCTGTGAAGTCCTTGAGGGGCTGCAGAGGTGCAAGCAGTTAATTATTGATTTAGCTGAGGTTTAAATCACTCTGGTGGGAGCATAATGATGGATGTGCAAACAAAAGTTTTGCTGTTAACCTCGCGGTTGCTAGAGATCTTGGAGCACTGTCTGGGTGGGAGCTCCGAGAGGACCAGGAGGGTGAATTCAGTAGCCTGGTCTGCACACAACCAGCAGCAATCACCATTCTGTCCTGGATGTTTGCCAGCTCGTCCTCCAGCACCACCCAGGTGACAGAGTTGCCTTCCTCGTCACTTAATTTTTATTGCTGTCCTTCCTATCTCACACCTTTCTGGGCTCCCAAACACGTGTCAGGGTGTCAGCTCAGCTGGCTGACAGCAGTTTATCACCACCTTAAAGACCTGTTATCCCACGAACCCAGACACTGCAAAACACCATTAGCTCAGCCTCAGCCAGACCTCGCAGTGAGCAAGGGACAGACCTGCCATCTGCAGGACACACAGCCACGGGGAGCTAGCCACACGTCTGAGAGTCGCCAGCCGAGCTCTCAGTCCCATGCAGAGGGACTAGAGGCAACACAAGGGACCACAGAGAAACACAAATCGATTTCCTTGCTGGGTTGCCATCAGAGCAGCCGGGGCACCTGTTTGACCCAGCCCTGCACACACCTCATGTAACGCCCAGAGGAGGCAGCTCACCCTCGGCAGCCTGGCTCTTGTGCAGCAGTGCAGGAGATCCTGGTTATATTCATTTTATTCCTGCACTTCCCAGTACGGTGAGAATCTTGAGGCAGCAATGTGCCTTTGCCTTTATGAGTGTGCACAGGAAACCCTGGGATGCCTTTGGAATTCTGGAGACACTGAGAGTTTTCCCCCTGAAATGGAGGCAAAGAATCCATGTCCTCCAGAGCATCCCAGCCCTAGGACAGCAATCCCCTCCTTGCTACATGGAGGTGGTAGGAAGAGAGAGGATCAAGCACAGTGAATCCCTGCTCATCCCAGCATCCACAGCAGTGCTGATACCCCCAGTGCATGGAAGAATGTATAAACATAAATCTCCAAGCCTATGGGCTGCATTCCTCATAGCACAAGCTCAGTGTAGAAGCCTAACGGTTTCAAGAAGTATCACGAAATCCTATTTTCGGGTTGCTTCATATGGGTGGGGATGGTTTGGTGGGCAGTTTCCTAACCCTTCTCCACAATACAGCAGGGTCTGAGCCCCAGCACCATCCCCGCATCTGCTCAGAGGCCACTTCTGTGCCTCAGAAAATGCTCATCCCACTCCCAACACCAGGCTGAGGTGATGACTGGGACCCCAGTTGTGGCTGATAAGCTTGCAAATGCCACATCTGGAGATGCCCAGCCTTGCAGCCCAGGAGGATGCAGCAGGGACCAGCTGGTTTTGCCAGAAGGATGCATTCTTATTTTAAATTCTGCACATGCAATATGTCCTCTTTATAAGGTGGAGGTGACGAGGGATCTATGGGGACAGGTCAAATTTGGAAAGATGGATATAAGAGGAGGAAAACGGACTGTGGAGGCAGGTGCTCCTTTGTCCAGGCACCAGGGTGGAGGAATTCCACCGGCACTGGAAATGAAACTGTGTCCATTGAAAGACCAGCTTGCCCGTGAATGAATGAAACTGGGCAGGGAAAGGCAGGCAGCTAATCCTGTTTGACATCAGCAGCTTTACTGCACAGGCACTCCTGGCTCACATCAGTTTGGTCCACGGAGGGATTTTCCTGGGTGCCTGGTAGCTGGCAGCAGGATGTCCTCCTGTGGGATGCTAAGACCCTCCTAGGAAGTGCGCTCTTGGTGATGTTCACTATGAGGTGGGACTGGGACTACCCATCTGCTGAGCTGGGCAAGACACTGAGGCTTGGCCTCTGCTTCTCTGCAAGCCAGGACCGATGGATGGGTGAAGCCTCAGGGGCTTCTCCCATCCCCAAAACCTGTCCCTGAAGTGGAAGTCCATGAGCTGGGTAGCACAGGACAGCAGATAACCTTTGGATGGACATCAGTCTACACAGGTGGCCACAAACAGATCTAAGGGGTATGAGATATTATAGAATCAGGGCTGGAAAGGACTTTTAAAGGTTATCTACTTAAATAGTAGATAACCCACCTGCCATCTTCCTCTAGCCCAGGTTGCTCCAAGCCCCAATGTCCAGCCTGGCCTTGGGCACTGCCAGGGATCCAGGGGCAGCCACAGTTGCTCTGGCCACCCTGGGTCAGGGCCTGCCCACCCTCACACACAGCAATTCCTTCCCAATATCCCATCCAGCCCTGCCCTCTGGCACTGGGAAGCCATTCCCTGGGTCCTGGCCCTCCAGGCCTTGTCCCAAGTCCCTCTGCAGCTCTCCTGGAGTCCCTTTAGGCCCTGCCAGGGGCTCTGAGCTCTCCCTGGAGCCTTCTCTTGTGCAGCTGAGCACCCCCAGCTCTCCCAGGCTGGCTCCAGAGCAGAGGGGCTCCAGACCTGGGAGCATCCTGCCCTGGACCCTCTAACAGGTCCATGTCTTTCCTGAACTGGAAGACTCTGGAGCTCCATAAGGGCCAGAGTTCATGGCTCTCTCCTTTAAGAGAAAGCAAAAACCCCCACAAAGATGGATGCACAAAACCTTGGTGGGTGGGAGAGCACGGGGGGTCTGGCAGGCAGCTGGCCAGATCCATCGTGGGATGGATCTTCCTTTCATCTGCCCCGGGACTGAACCGCGCGGATGATCAAGGAACCGGAGGAGTTAACAGACTCCCAGCTAGAGATATTCGTGGCACCCAGAGTTCGTGTAAAGTTTCATACCGGGACCCTTTACTAAATTCTTTCGGTCATGGGAGAGAAAACACTGCAACTGTTTAGTCTGCAGGGAGGCGGTGGCTCTGGCCCAGCACTCAGCATTGCTGAGCAAACACGATGGAGAGCAGAGGGGCTGTCACCCTTCTTATCTCCTCCGTCTGCTTTTCACCACGTCTCTCCCTCCACCAGGCACCCGATGGGCACTGTGTACCCGTGCTGGACCTCCTTGCTGGAAATGCGGCTCTGGGATGGGGGGAAAAGCGACCACTTGAAAATCAAGACCTGGAGGTGAAGTGCCAGTCTGCTAAAAAAACGTTATTTACACAAAGGAGCTCAGAAAATCTTTCTCAGAGGCTAATATTTACAAATTCTATGCAGCCAAGGAGCTTTTGCTATAAGAAATGTTGTATTTGGCTTTTTGTTTTCTTTTTTTTTCTTTTAATAGATGTGAAAGATGCATTAATATTTTTTGCTCATCCCCTGAAGCATGCAGGTATGGAGCACCCTGCAATGCCTCCAAAGCTGCCTATCCATGCTGGGAAAGCTCAGATTACAGAAGGGTGATGCAGAAAACAATATCAACATGGAAAGGCCCTCAGTTCCTCCATCCTTTGTATCTCTAAAGGGACATTCACAATTACCATAGTGTATTTTGCCTCATGTTGGCAGACTGTGAGCGTTTAAGACCACAGGATGGCATGGGCTGTAATATTAAAGAGACGCAAGGAAACACGCCTTACTCTTATGAACAAAGCAGAAATAGAAAGGTTTTGTTTTTCCAGCCTGAAACTGTCTCCTTAGCTGATGGACACTGCTCTCTCTTTCCTCATTTCCAGTTCCTGCTGCTCCTGGACTGGAAGTGTTATCACAGAACCACAGAACGGTTTGGGTTGGAAGGGGCCTTAAAGATCATCTTGTTCCAACCTCCCTACCATGGGCAGGGACACCTTCCACTAGACCAGGTTGCTCCAAATCCTGTCCAGCCTGGCTTTATCATTGGGTTTGGATTCCCAGCACTGCCAGAGACGCTTCTTTTAACCCCTCTTTAAAAATAAAGTAAAAAAAAAAAATTAGAGCAATAGCAATTTAAAAACAAAGAAGAAAGAAAAGTGGAGGAATTTATCACAGGAAGGGGAAAAGGACGCACTGTTTTGGGATGCTCAGCGAGGGGAGAGAGCACTGGGGGAGACCTCATAGTTGGCAGCACTGCTGATGAGATCAGAGGATGTGTCAAGGTAGGGCAGCATCCTTCAGCCAAGCATTATTTACTCCTGTCCCCAAGACTTGGATGCAGTGTTTTGCATCAGCATCAGGCCTGGAAAGCTGTAGGACAGGGACCTGAAATAACTCTCAAGCCTCATTCCTCACTCCTCAAGTGTCCTCTGGCTCCTCTGCTCCCAGGACCCATCAAAGCCACTTCCCACCATAATTTTTCATTTTCCTGTTTAAATGTGTGCAGCAGGGAAAGATGAGGCTGTGCAAAACGATCCCCACAGGGGAGGCAAAGGGTATGTGGACTTTGTGAAAGCATTGATTATCCAAACTCAGATTCTGACAGATAGCTACCCACCAAAATATCCACCAATGAAAAATCCCTGAGCCCAAGTGTGCCTGGGGAATGCTGAGGGTGCTTGAGCTGCTGGTCCCACGGGACCATCCCTCTGGGAGCCACCACAGCAGTCAGGTTCACTTGGCAGGTAACTGAATCTGGTAGGGAAAGTTGTGACTCAGCTAGAAAACCTTAAAACAAGAGATTTCCTGCTGGTGAGCACAAGAGCATCGTCTGCTATGGGCCTGTGTCCAAGTAAAGCCCGGGATGGGCAAAGCACATGTTATCTCATCTTCCCCCCTTCCCAGGGAAGAAAAAGAGGTGCTCCCTCTCCAACGTCCTTCCAGCCAAACCCCATGCTGGCACAGGCATCTGCCCTGGCCTTGGCACAGGAGGTGATGTCCCTGGCACCTGCTTCTTCAGGGTGCTCCTGTGTCAGCAGGATGCTTCACTCCCTGACAAAATGACTGGGGGGTGTGGGGTTAGTGGGACACGTCCCAGGTAGGGTGATGCACCACAGGGTCGCAACGAGTCTCCAGAACTCCTGTGCCCAGGTGAGGTGAAGGGAATCAGCTAAGAGCAGGGCTGGGCACAGAAGGGTGTCCAGGTGGGTATGGGGAGCAGGGATGGTCCAACCCCGCAGTGTCCCAAAATCTGCACCTTGGGGCGGCTGCAGCAGCCTGAGCTGGACTGGGGCTGGAGCAGGCAGGAGCAGATGGTCTGTGAGGAGGGTGCCTCGGGCTAGTTGAGCCCCTGGGCTGACAGGGACACACTCCCACATGCTGTGGGTTTGAGACTTTTGGGAGCCAAGGAGAGAGCGGGAGCTGATGCCAGTTCAGCCTGATCTGGAGGGGTCTCAGCACTGAAGTGTCTCCCTGCCCTTCCTCACCTCTCATCAATGGATAAATGGATTTTGAGGCTCTTTTT
This sequence comes from Vireo altiloquus, assembly GCA_013396875.1. Lineage (NCBI taxonomy): Eukaryota > Metazoa > Chordata > Aves > Passeriformes > Vireonidae > Vireo > Vireo altiloquus. The sequence continues at coordinate 386,811 of VZRF01005195.1, read as the reverse complement.
TTTTTTTAGTTTCTGCTGTTTCTACCAGGAACCCCAGCATCCTCGCCCACCAGCAACGTCTGGGGGCAGCCAGCAGCCCACCCCAGCAGGAGGCTGCTGCCTGGCTCTGTCCCAGGGCTGCAGGCAGGATGCAGGCAGGCTGCAGGCAGGCTCAGCAGTCTGCAGTCTCCACCTAGAGCCCAGAACAGCCTCTACTCCGCGCTTGAGCCCAGGCACAGGGTGTGCACGGGTCCGAATCCCGCGCTCTGAACTCGGCAGTGCTTTCAGCAGGCAGCAGCAGCTCGGCCAGGGGTGCTCCTGACACTCTTCACCACCAACCTGCATGAGCAAGAGGAGCCTCTGCTGGGCCCCACCACCACAGGGAGATGCCCAGGGCACCCACTGCCCGGCAGAGACAGTGAGACACCGAGTATCATCCCTGTGGTCCTGTCAAGTGCTGGATCACAAGCTGGTTCCCACCGTGGCCTTGAAATCTTGGCCCCTCCGAGGTGAAAAGGAGCCAGGATTAATGGAGCACAAATTTATGGAGTAAAGGTGACAGCTGTTTTTTCACAACACACCTGAGCATTGCAGAAGTATAAAACCTTACCAAGCACATTGAATTAAAGTCAAATATGCCAATCTTTAAACTCTAAGGGATTTTTTTAGAAAAGTAGTCCTGCTTCCCATCAAACTCTCAACTGCATGACACACTGCTAAACTAAATGCCTTTCCTGTGCAGAGCCATGAGTGTGGCTGCATTGGGCAGACCCCACACCCCAGTGACCTGCAGAGCAGCGGGGACAATCCCCTTGCCATGCCCTGTGATGCCCACTGCTATGTCACTAGCCCTGTGGCCACCTCCAGATGCAAGTCAACGTGATCTCCAAAACCCATGCCTGGGCTCAGACTGAGGACTGATGTGCAGTGCAAACCCACTGCTTGTTTAATTTAGGGTCTGGCTCAACGACTCCCAGCTCAGATAGCTCCTAGTGCTTGTGGGGCACAGCTCCTGTCCCCATCCCCTCCTTCCCACCAGTGCCCAAAACTGCCTTTTTTTTTGCACTCCATTAAAACCTGCGATCTTGGGCTCCACCATCCCCTCCCTCACCTCACCACCATCCTCCAGGAGGTGCTGCCCAGCACTCTCTGGCCACCACCACGTTCCCTTGCTGTGGAAAGGCCTCAGAGCAGCCAGGTGGCTCCTACAGTCACCGTTCTGCTTGGGCAAAGTGGCAAGTTCAAAGCATGCAGCCGGACATTTAATCCAGGGCTCTCCAGTAACTCCCAGCCCTGTACGGGACCTGTGTGCCAGCGGCTCCTGGAGCCTCCCCTGGCCAAGCCCGGTGCTGTTACTATGGGCAGGGAGCTTGGCTGGGCTCGGGGCAAAGGCAGGGCCAGCTCCAGTTGATGCCCAGCCCTGTCTTTCACCTGCCAGTCCACTCCCTGGGCTCCCTCTCCTGCCTGCTGCTGACTCTTGCACGGGCTGTGTTTGGCCCTGGATGATTGTGCAAAAGAAGGGAAACCCCCCCCTAAAACCATGGTAAGAATGAAAAAAAAATTACTGACACTCTAAGTTACATAATGTCAATATATGTCATGAGCAAATAGATATATAATTATTACATATATGTATAATTAACATACATATACATATGCAATCAGCATATATATTAACCTATGAGCAATATAAGAAGTAATTGAACACAAGAATAAAGTGATAAAAATGATACAATAATAAATTATTAAATAATAAATACACTGTAAAGAATTAGAGAATGTCTCCAGAGACAAAAGTGCAGGCAAAAAACAGGGAATGTGTCTCCTTTCCACTATTTTTCTCCATGCCTGAGAGCAGAAGGATGCAGCAGCTGGGGATGCTCCTCGGAGCCACCCACGGGGCTGGCATTCCCTGTGCCCCTTCAAGCACTACATAGATATATGAGTGTGCATGAATTTAGAACTGCCTTTGAATTCCCTGGGCGTATAGAAAATAAATCTCTTCAAAGCTACACAAGCTTTTTGCTGGGGAGAGTCCCACAGTGATTTACAAAAGCAGGACAGTTTGATGTTTATCAATATCAGAAATGTAAGGGAAGAAAGGTTTCCAAGCTCTGCAGGTTTCTGCAAACCCCTGAATGAAGGTGTCTGCACAAGGGCAGCATCATTTGCTATTTCTGTGCTTGTGTTGGGCTCCTGAGGAACTGGCATCCATTCTGAGGTTCACCACAAAGATGTTCCTCAGCTGTGGCGAGAAGGTCGAGCCGCGGAGGCTTTCCCCACTGAATCTCCACCTCACTGGGGAAGAGCTCATCAAACTCTTCTGGAGGAGAAACCAAAGGCTGCAATGTTGGCTCACGCACAGATCTGAGAGATGGATGTGGTGCTGCTCTGTGGAGCTGAGCTCACTGCTGTGGCATGTGAGACACACACCTGTATGGATTTAGGATCTGCTCCAGGGGCATTGGGACCTTTTTTCCCCAGTCTCTCAGTGAAGCAACCTCTCTGATGTCTGCTGGGCAATGCCCTTTCAGAGACAAGTGGTACCACCCTGTTTTATGTGCACAGATTGGACCATCTGTAATTAAATTACATGAAAAATAGCCGTGGAAAGAGGACTGAGGGGTTTTTGCAGTCAGTACTGGACATGGTGTACAGGTCAGATGCTCTCCAGCCGCACTTGGATCCTCCTGCCTCCACCTCTGCCAAACCACAAACTGTTCCTCACCAATAATCACGTCGAGAAGGGAAAAAAAATCTGCCTTTCAGCATTAACCATTAGTGTATTACTTAGAATAACACAGAACATCAGAGAACCGTTAGGGTTGGGAAAGACTTGTAAGATCATCGAGTCCAACCAACTTCCAAGTCCCAATTCCCACAGTATCCACCCAGTGTCTATCGTTACAACTTAGAGCCCCACGATGCTGAAAGGGCTGCCATCACTGGGAGGTTGTTTGCTCAGACTAAAAAGGCTATAGCACAGGAAGAACTCGAACTCATTCCTCCCAAAACCTCATGCTCAGCTTGGCAAACACTTCACACTGCACCCACATTTACTGAAGGGAATCAATAAATACTGCAGTACCTCATGCCACAATGTCTACATCCCAAGAAATGCTTCAACCTAAATTCTCCTCTTCCATCCCCTGCCTGGGATGACAGAAATGGATTTGTGGCATTGTTGATGCCGGCTGACCCCCTCTATAAATGGTCACACCAATCATCTCAAACCCAACCAAGGCCACCAAGACCCAAGTGCAACCTCTGCCAAAACCCACACGATTCGTCTCAGGGGACTAGAGGGGAAGGCTCTGGAGGAGAAGCCATACAAGGAAGGGCTGAGGTCACTTGGTCTGTTCAGTCTGCAAAGAGGCTGAGGGGAGACTCATTGCAGTTAGAGCTTCCTTGTGAGGTGCAGAGAAGGGTCAAGCACTGATCTCTGCTCTCAGGTGACCAGGGAATGGCTGGAGCTGTGCCAGGGAGATTCAGGTTGGATATCAAGGAAAGGCTCTTCCCCCAGAGGGTGCTGGGCACTGCCCAGGCTCCCCAGGGAATGGCCACGGCCCTGAGGCTGCCAGAGCTCCAGGAGTGTTTGGTCACCGCTCTCAGGGTGCCTTTGCAGGGTCAGAGGTTGGACTCCATGACACTTGTGGGTCCCTTCCAGCTCAGGATGCTCTGTGTTTCCATGAAGTTTCTACCACCAGAGCCAAGCACAGCACTGAACCAAGGAAGGGCCATTTCAGGGGCATCAAGAGGTTGCAGTAAGACGGTGAAGAAACCCTGAGTGGGTGTGCAGCTGGGTTTGTCATCAGGAACGTATCAGGATGTGCAAAAGCGCGTGCAAGAGGGGTGCAACAGGGTAGGCAATAGGGTAAGCCATTGGTAGGGTAAGCCATAGGGTATGCATTTGGGTGTGCAACAGGGGAGGCATTAAGGAATGCAACAGGGTACTCATTAGGGTATGCCACAGAGAATGCATTAGGATATACAACAGGGTACTCATTAGGGTATGCCATAGGGTATCCAACAGGATATACAGTAGGGTAAATCATAATGTATTCATTTGGGTGTGCAACAGGGTAGGCATTAGGGCGTGCAACAAGATGTGTATCAGGGAATGCATTAGCATATACTGTAGGGTATGCACTAGGGTATACCATAGGGTATGCCACAAGGAATGCACTATGGTATGTAACACGGTGTGCATTAGGATATACCATAGGATATGCCATGGGAAGCGTATTAGGGTATGCAAGAGAGTGTGGATTAGGATATGCCATAGGATATGCCATGGGAAGTGCATTAGGGCATGTAAGAGAGTGTGGATTAGGATATACCATAGGATATGCCATGGGAAGTGCATTAGGGTATGTAAGAGAGTGTTCATTAGGATATACCATAGAGTATGTCATAGGGAATGCATTAGGCTGTACCATAAGCTATTCACCAGGGAATGCCACAGGGTATCCAACAGGATATGCACTGGGGTACACCCCTGAGAATGCATTAGGGTATAAATTTTGGGATGCATTAGGGTGCGCAGTAGAGTATATCACAGAGTATCCTGTGATGTATCAAATGCAGCGTGCCTTAGGGTATGCATTAGGGTGTGAAATGGGGTATACATCAGGGTATGCCACAGGGTAGCCAACAGGGCATGCAGCAGGGTAAGCCACAGGGCATCCAGCAGAACCAGCCCTTCTCCTTGGGCACCAAGACAATTCCATGTGTGGGGATGCACCAGGCACCAGCTCTGGCTGCAGGCCAGTGGGCTCTGCTGCTCTTTGCCGTGATGTTCATTGCGTGATTTTTGGTTTTTTTTTATTATTATTAAAAGAAGGTATCAGCCTTCTGTTTGATGTGCTGTTGGCCATGGTTGCTAAGGGGAGCAGTGTACAATTACAGTCCCAGTGATGTCCACTCTAATAATACACTTGGCTCTGCATAGCTCAGATGCAGACACAGCTCTGCTATAAAGAGCACGGTTGTTCCAGCAGAGGAGTACTCCAACTTAGGTTACATGCAAAGGGTTTGTGGCACATTGCTTAACACCTCCCCAATGCAAGTGAAACTGACAAGCAAAAACCTCTCAGAGGAGACACACTTTCAATGTATTAATTAAGAAGGTATTTCTAGAGGCATGAAGAAACTGGGCATGTGTCTGTAAGATGTTCTTTCATGTCCCCAGCCATCCAAGCTCCTTGGACCCAGCTCACCCTGGTCCATCCCAAGGGCTCACACAACTGAAAATTGTTCTTGCTACCAAAAGACTAAACCAAACTCAATGAGGAGAAAATCAAACCCAAACCACAGAACCACAGATTTGTTTAGGTTGGAAAAGCCTTCTAAGATCATCCAGTCCAACCATTCCCTCAGCACTGCCAAGGCCACCACTGACCCATGTCCCTAGGTACCACATCCACATGGCTTTTAAATCCCTGCAGGAATGATGCCTCCACCACTTCCTTGGGCAGCTGTGCCAGGGCTGGACATCTCAGATGCCAAATGATCCTCCCAGTGCCAAGCTCCTGCATGGCAGCTCTACCAGCTGTCCACCCCATGCCTCCCCTTTCCACACCTCTTTTCCTGAGAGGTTGGCAGCACTCACATTCAAGACTTAGCCAAGATTTTGGACCAAAATGAGTGAGGGATAAATTCAAACCAGAGTTTTCCTGATGGATCCTCTTAGAGCCTGAAGCGGACCATGCTGGCTGTAGGGAAGCTCTTCAGAGGAGCTGCTGGCAGGGAGGGTGATGATGTGACAACACTCCCATGCTGCGGCATCTCTTTTGGGATCAAAACAAGTGCCCTGAGACAAGCTGTGAACATGTGCAATCCTTGAGCATGAGTACCTTGTCAACAGCTGGAAATAGAAGAGGAGCCAGGTTAAAAAGACAGTGTACCACCTGTTTTGAAGGAAAAAAAACCTCTTGCTGCTTGTTTTAAGGTCCAGCATGGTACATGGACACTGCCTATAGGTATAGGGATGCTGCCTATAGGTACAACCATGCTGGCAGGGCACCTCAGTGGGTTCATGCACTAATTCCTGAGGTGCCCTGGTAGGGGTGAGCCGTTGCCATCGCAGTCCTGAGGGAAAGGGACAAACAAGCCCCTACAAAACAGGAGCATCTGCCGGGAGCAGATGGGGGGGCGAGCAGTGCAGCCCCAGGCGCCAGCAGCACGGGGAGGGATCACGCTGATCCCGATTTATCACACCCCGGCACAGTAATTCCCCAGCTCGCCGGTGCCCAGCAAGCCGAGCTCCTTACGTCCGGGGATCAGATTAGTCTGATAGGTGCTAGAGAGACACAAATCCTGCTCTGCAGCAAGCGTTTTATTAGAGGTTTATTTTTCTTTTTTAATTAACGGTAAATTATCCAG
>VZRF01005195.1:280096-380351 GCA_013396875.1 Vireo altiloquus | reverse complement strand
ATAACATATGGATATATACATGTATGTATATATATATGTGTATATATATATGTGTATATATATATACAGATATATAATAATTTATAGCAATGTATTAATATGTCCTACATCAACAGGATATTCACATGACTCTGTAACATGATATAATATCCAACATAACTTATTGATACTGATAATATATCGTATATCAATTCCAATATACCACATTGATATTGATAATCAACCTCCTTATTTCACACCAAGGCAGCTGCAATGACTCTTTCATGCCTCATACCTGGCTTTGTCTCCAGCCAGGGCTATCAGGCCTAAATGCCTCAAAAAAATTCCTAGTTTAGGGCTTGACCAAAGTATTTTATGAAACTGTGTGAGTGCAACTGATTATTTTGTTTGGAAAACAAAACAGTGCTTGGATAAAGTCAAAATCCTTTACTATCAGAAAGGAAATGTTAAATTATTTAATTTCACACAGCACTTTGCTTTTGACCTGTAGTGATCTGTCACCTTTTGCCCCATCAAGACATTTATAAAAGATGTGCAGTTTGGGGCTGAACAAATCCCTTTCGCATATTTCTCTGTGCCTCAGCACATGAACTCTGTCACCCGCACACCCTGCTCGCTCTTTGCACTTCATTCCTCCCCACAATGCTCCCATCACACTGTGACTGGCTACATGCTCCTGAGAAGCACTTTGAGTCTCTCTGGAGAAAGGAGATACATTATTTATCCTACATTCATGCTGTGAAGAGCTGAATGTGAAGCACAGGATGCTGCAGTATAAATCAGTTTACTGGGTCTGTTCGCATGAGTTGAAATGCTGGGGCAAGAGAACAAAGCAAACTGTAAGAGTCCTCCCTAACCCAGGACTGCCAACAGCAGCAGCTGTGGGCTAACAGCCTCCTGCTCCCTGGACATCATTCCTGGGCTGTATTCTGGATTTCTTACATTGCTCAGCCTAACAGGGGAAGATGCAGGAGTGACCTGCTATGGGAAGAGCAGGATGCACAGCAGGTTTAGAGCTCCCTCCAGGCCCTTGCTGCTAATTCTGGGACAGATTCTGACTGCAATTTGTATCACTCTGATTTATAATCCCTTTGGAAATACTTATCTGGAAAAAATCACCACTTGGTACAGGCAATGGGCTGATGTGTATGTTGCCCAAGGGCTTTGCAGAGGAGAGTGGGCACAGGGAGAAATGCTGGGTTTGATACGCATCCAGAGCAATGAGAGAAGCAAAGCTGAACCAGTGACTGTGCAGAATTATCTGATATTGATTTTCACTATTTTATTTTACTCCTTATTTCCCTGCTTGCTGTGTTGCCACAAAGCCAACTCAAGGTACAGGCAGCCAGGCACAGCACCCGAGGGAGGATCTCCAAGGATAATGAGAAGACAAGTCAAAAAGTGGAGTGAGCAATAGACTTGCATGGATAGCAGAGAAATGAGACATGAGCTCTGTATGTCCCACAGGTAGATGTGTGTGTGTGAGGGAACAGTCAAATGGAAATGCACATTAAAGTAAGGATGGAAATTCATGGTTTCCACTCTGTCTCAGAGGCAGAAAATTGGAGGTACATGTGGCATCTTCCCAAAAAACAACCCCCCTCTCTGATGGTGGCACTGCAGCAAAACACACTCCTCTCAGCAGACCATGGGCAGTTAAGGACAGCCCTTTCTTCTCATCATCCAACATTATTATAGAATCATCTAGGCTGGAAAAGATCTCCAAGACCACCAAGCCCAACTATTAACCTCATAGACCAGTTATGAGAGCCACTGCTTTTTATTCCGTTCCGCAACTTTGCTGTCACTGATGGTTTTGGAGCAGAACAACCAACCAGTTCTCCACATACCAATAAACAAGTCACCCAGAATAATGAGAAAATATACAATTATTTCAGTTTTGTTTGCAATGAGAAACCAGAAGTGAGCCTTTCAGCCAGGTGATGCAGCCAAAAGCCTGCTCAGGGACCATCCTGGTGCTTGAGACCATCAAGGACTTGCCTTGGAGTCGCTGGTGCTGAGATGGACCCTCCACTCTAACAGCCAACATCGAAAGACCCTCCCAGTTGATTTCTTTTCATGCCATGAGGATGCTGCCTCAAGCAACTGACTCATTACTCAGACAGGCCCTGGTGTGAGACGACACATAGAGTTCATGAAGTAAGGATGAGGAGTACCTTGATAATGCCCTCAGTGCCACATTACCCATGGTAACCAAAACAGGAGGTACACTTTGAACTCATCAATTGGGTTCAAAAGGAATTTGGTAACAGCTCAGCTCCAAATACATGGTAAAACTAAGCGAGGTGATGCTACAGGCATCTGAACAACTAACTTTATCTCATTACCTGCAACATGTTGAGGAGCAGACTCCGGAATTTGGTTCCTTCCACCATGAAGAGGGCCATTTTGTCACAGAGCTTGGCTGCTGTGGAAGCAAAGCTGCGGTCCGTGACCGCTTTCTGGTAGATGGTCTTGACTATCTCCCCCAGCATCTCCTCAGAGTTGGTGGAGTTCTGGGCCTCCTCCATGAAGGTGGTAAGCTTGGAGTCAACGTCACTGCTGTTGTTCCTCATGCTGTTGAGAATTTCAATTAATTTGTCCATTTTATTCTTTTCAGGGTCGGTGGTTTCCACCGTGACTTCGTCCTGGTCCGTGAAAAGGGAAAGACAAGGCGTCTGTTACACAAGGAAAAAACAGATATATCAGCCCATGTCCTTGCACAAACAGCAAAGGGGGAAGGGGATTGGGAGGACATAAACAGAGAGAGAAAAGACAAAGCATCTTTTAGTGGCATAATCTCAGCATTGGAAAGCACAAGCGCATGCATCCTGCCCCAGAAATGTCCCCTTTCTCCATTTTCCACACCATTTAATCCCAAAGTCCTACCCCTCAGCTCAGAGAGAAGATGTCCTTGAGTGTCCTGAGCCAGGATGCCAAAGTCTGCCGACTGCCTTTGGCAACCTGGACCAGTTTGTGGTCCAGCGACATCATGATAATGGACATTTTTTTTGCTTCCCTTTAAAACGTGCACTGATGTTTGCAAAACGCTCGGACAATAATCCCACAAAAATATCTATTTCATAATATATATTTAACAATGAGATCAAAGAAGTCATATGATCCCAGCATTCAAAAGACTCTTGACTTTTCCACCTCTTGCCTGTTACACTTTTCACTTCCCATCATTACCACAGAAATTAGTGCTTCTTTTCAATATTTTATTATGCATTTGCCTCTTTTTCCCTTGTGTCAGACATGCATCCTGCTTATTCTGGTCTGCTCTCTTCTACCCCTCCAGCTCAATCTTATAATATACTATAGAGTAACCTGTAGCAATTTTTTGAACAAACCCAATCCCAAACAGCAGTTGGGCGTTGTCCAAGCCTTCCACCAGGAGGTTGGTTGTGCTGACAACACCCACCCAAGAGTGGGTGCTGATGTGATTTTTATTCTTACAAGACTCTAAATTTTTGAGATGAGCATTAAAAGAAATACTCTGAAAGTCTCTACTATACTCCCATTGCTTTAAAGAACATAAAAATAACTAACAAAATCTCTTACTCCCCCTCATGCCACTACCAGAAATAGTAAATGCTCATGCATTCAAAGGTATACATTTCCAACATGCACTCCCATGGAATTGTATATGTTCAGGTTATTTTTGTTCCATATTTTGGAAACCTCATTAGAGATAACCCATGGATGCTTTTTACAGTCTGACAAAAGAATCTCAAGAGAAAGAATCTGAGTTTCACAGAGGGTAAATGGAGATATCATCTCCAAATTCCTCAGAAATCTGTGGCTGAATATTGTTTCCAAAAAGGATTTCTCCTCCGTCACTTGCATGCAATACTTTTGTTATTGTTGGGTTGTTGGAAGGAAGGGGGGAGATAAGGGCATTTCAATTCATTGCAGAGATAAATGGATATCAGCTTTAAAGCAGCAGAGTCCAAGTATTCAGCACTCAAGAATCAAAGTTTGGGATTTAGCTTTGTAGTTGCAGAAAGACAAATTGCCTTTTTTAGATGTTTTTTTGCAAAGTGACTGAGCTCTTCAGACCAGGAGGAAGCCCATGTGTGCACCAGCCTTCCCCCATGAGTTCCCAGTCCTTGGAGAACTCAAGCTGGTAGCAACCTCAACCAAGAAGTCAAGCTCAGAGCCTCAATTCTGTCAATAAAACACCTCCTGAAGAAGCACAAAGACATCTCAAAAGAAGTGAGGCTGACACTGGGGGATTTAGGCAAGTTGGGAGCATTGATGGAAAGGTCCTTTGAGCCCACCCCACCCTTTATACGGAGAGTGGCCAACAGCCAGACTCTCAAAAAAAGGGAAACTCAGTGTTTCCCAAAGAAATGATACCTTTTCTTTTAGCCTCCTCCGCAGCCTGTCTTTAGAAGACTGAAGCAAATTGATCTTGGGTCTGTCCCCGGCGCGCTCGTGGACGCTGTCTTTCCGCTTGGTCTCCGGCTCGGGGATGTGCTGCTGGGACTGCTTCTCCACGGCCTCGGGGCCTCGGGGAGCCTCCACGGGCACGTGCACCGTGCAGGCAGAGCTGTCCTCGATTTTCAGATTCTCAGTCTCTTTGGCGTTTCTGTGCGTTTCTTTGTCGTTGGGCGAGTGCTTCTGGTTGTGGTGCCATCTCCGGTTCTGACTGTAGCCATGATGGCCTGTCCTGCCTGAGGAGTGAGGGGCCTGGCCTCCTTGGTAGAGTTTCTGGTGGTCCCTGTTGTGCTTGGTGCCACCCTGCTGATGATCCGCGTGCTGCTGAGACTTGTTCCCGCTGGGAACTCTCTGCTGTCGCCTGGAAAGTCAAAGACAGTAATTGAAAAGCCAGTTGGCATCAGAAAACCGATTTTAACTCCTATTAGTTGGAAACCAGAGAGGTTTTTTTGGTTTTGGTGTTTTTTGTTTGTTTTTTTCTTTTTTTATTTTGCAAACGGAATGGCAGGGAATTAAAAAAAAAAAAAAAATTAGAGACAGTCAAAGAAAGTTCACCCATTCCTTTGTGTTCTGTTGGGCCAACGCATCTGTCCCACCAAACAGGCTGACTCTCGGCAGAGGACCACAAAAGCAGAGGCAATTTCTTGTCATCTAACAACCTAGCACCAACTCATGCCTCTCTATCTCCTTCTGCGACAGTCATATTTCAGCTGAAAATTTTTGTGAAGTTGGATAACATGACTTTGGTTCCCAGGATAAATTCTCCCAGGTTTACTGTGTTAAATTCTCCCAGGTTTCTGTGTTACTTCCACACTACCCAGGAAAAATAGCAGAAGGAAATCAGGTAGGCAAGAAATACCAGGAGATAATTTTCTTCTGAAGGCTTTAGAGCTCCTGATACACCTGGCCTACAGCATCACTTCTTCCTCTTGCCTGCCAACACGGCACACTGCTCCATGGGTTTGCAGTGAGCCATTTTAAGTGTACCAGGAATTTCTAAGTGGAAAAAAAATTACCTAAAAAGCAAGTCACCAAGTAAACTGGTAATCTGCCCACACCAAATGGTTTTGTTTGGCCTTATTTTATACACATCCTTCAGCACTGCTACACCAGGACAGGACACATGCATGGATGAAAAGAGGACCATACTTGGCTCTGGCAGCATGGAGAGCCAGGAACACAACCTCCAGAGAGAGGACTATGTGTACAGAGCTCCAAATGGATAACATGGAAATCCAACAGCCACAAAGAGGAGGAGCTGCCCCCAAAGGGTTTACACGAGAGACTACAACATCTCAGAAAGAGCGAGCAAGCCCCTGAGTGCTGGCCGTAACCGGTAGCCGAGATGGCAAATCCCCAGAAAAACAACAGTTGAATGGAAGAAATGCTTTGGCAGTCTCAGGCATCTCAGATTTCCAAACAGGCTGCAGCGTGGCTGTCCCCAGCGGAGAAGGCAGAGCTGGAATGCCATCATCCAGGATGCAGCTAAGATGGACATGGTCCTGGCACTGGCTGCCTTCACGAGGGCTGGGTCTCCACCAGGGTTACCCTAAGCATGCTGGCAGCTCCCTGCTTGCTGCCTCTTTTATATTGGTCTTGGCTCTGAGAGCCCGTGGGATGTTTCAATGCCTGGGTCCTTACAAGGCTGCTGAGAGCAGTGCTTGAGGGTGACACAGGGCAACTCCCCAGTACCAGCCCCAAAAACAGGGCAACAACTGTGAGTGCTAGGGTGACCACAGTGGTTTACATCTGTACTGGTTTTGCAGTCATGATAAAATCCCTGCTCAGCCTCACCCTTTATCACAACCCCCCACCCCAATTTGGATATATAGCAGCATTTACTTTAAACCCATCCCACAGCAATTAGTTTTATTTCCATCATGGGCACTGCCCAGCTAAGGGCGCTCGGACAAAGGAAGCAGCCATTCACAAATACATTTCAATGGTCACCAGTCTCCAACCCGGCCTGCCAAAGCCATCTGCCCACAGAATCTGTATTCCTTGGCATCCCCAGGAGTGAAAACCTATTTTCTGAGGCCAACTGGCTTTTAACCACAAAGAGTGAGAGCTCATATTTAGCAAACACAGGATGAAGAGGCTTGTTCGTGGCACTGAAAGGAATTCGTGTTTACTCTCAGACCACCAAGTCTGGTTTTCTGAGATATTCAACGTGTGGCTTTTGGTTTGGATTTTTTTTGCCTTTCTTGCAAACTGAATGGCAGGGAATTATTAAAAAAAAAAAAAGAGAAAAAAAAAAAGAAAAAGGAGATGGGAAAAGCTTTCCTGTTTGCTGGAGCCTACAAGCATTTTATGAGTACAGATTCTCCACATCAAGTTTTCCTGGCATTTCCTTGTTTCCTCTCAGTAACGCAATCACATAAACCGCTTTGTAAAGAGCAGTGCTTATTAAAAGAGGAATGTCAAAATAAAAGTTAGTTAAAAACCTTAACTGGTACTAAGCCCTCACAGGCCTAAGTGTGCAAGAGTTTTGCTTTCTGTGGTTTTGCTCTTCTCTCAGACATCTGAATTTAACTGTTTGGTTGCACTTCAAGTCTTAGGTTATAAGCCAGCCAGCCTGCTACTTTATTAAATTTGTAAATGTTGCACAGAAATTACAGAAGTTGCACAAAGACACGGCTGTAATTTCATAAGAGAAAATGCCTGGAAATGAGCTGGGAACCAAACTTGGCTGTAAATTCCTGCAAGAAATGCATGCAGGGACAGTTTTTTTCTAAAGACATAATGACATTATAAACCAAACCCTTCATGTTTAAGGGCTATGAATGAGAAATATGCCCAATGTGGAATGTGCAAGATGTTAATACTGAGGCTGTTGCAATGGGATGGGGGAGAACAGGCAGCCCTGTCCTTCTGCAGGACAGCTACAAGGTGATGTCCCCATGCCAAGGGGCAGAGCAAACACAGACCAAAGCTCTGCAGTCACTGACCAAAGGGTGGAAAACACCATAGTTTAAAAAGTTTGGGGAAAAAAATCGCAAGAAATAAAAGTCAAAGGATGGAGACTGGCAAAAAAGGCGCAATGTCTGTGAGCAGTCAGGGGTCTAGACAATTATCCAGCAATCAGGCAAAGACTCATGTGCTTTTATCTTCCCAACACCCCAGCGAAGAAGAAAGGCCAAGAAGAAATAGGATCTTCAGGGAGGAAGAGCCCAAGCAGGGAGAACAGGGCTCAGATCTTAAAACTTTCTCAACTGCACAGCATCTCAAAGCCTGGGAAGTTGGGATGACCCATCCTTGCTCTCAGGTGTAACCAAGGCGTTGGGGACATAGAGAGCACCAGAAAGAGACAAAATGGGGACATGGGTATCCCGCCACTCCCACCGTGTGTTGTTGGTGGAAACAACCCTGTGCTTATTCAAGGGCAGCACTGTAGGTGCTCAGATGGCAGCTTAAGGTGATGACTCAAGATGGTGCCTTGGGGTGACGTGCCAGTGATGTCTTAGGTTTGAACTTTTCTATGTTCCCAGCCCTGCAGTGCCCAGTGTAACTCTGCAGTTCCCTGGAGCTCGTTCAGTGCTGTTCTCTCATGCTCACACTGACATAACAAAGCCTCTCCAGCTCGCTCTCCAAGGTCACCCAGACCCTCCTGGGCCCAACAACTGCAAACCTTCATCTTGGGGAGGTGGGGGGGGGGCAAGCCTGGGGAAATTCCATCATTAGCTATAGTTTTAATTGGCAAATTTATGCTGAGATGCAAATGGACCAAACCTATAAAAGGGTGAAGAACTCGTGACCTGTTGTCCATCTTGGGATCCACTGGGGCAGGAGCCTCTGGACCCCCAGGGTGTGACCTTTGAAATAAACACCTCCTTTATTCCCTTATTCCTGTCTAGTCTCTGTTTTCAGGTAGCCATTTAAGGCATCACCAAGCCCAGGCAACCAGGCCATGGTAGCACCTAAAGACACTTTCCAACCCAGGCTTTTAGGTCTGAGATGCTGAAGGGAGGAACAGCTGAAGCTTGAATCACACAGTGATACTTCCAAGAAAGGCAAGAATTCACCCCAGAAAAATGCTGCAGTTACTGGGAAATTCCTCCTCTGTTCCCCCTCTGCTCATCCTTAGCTGTAAGGATGCAGTGCTTTGTAGGGAACCATAATTTAGCTACAAGAAAAAGCATCTGGACAGTACAATGGTTTCTTATCTCTTGACTCCCATTTAACATTAAATAACTATTTTCACTTCAAAGGCCAAATTCCAATTCAGTTCAAAACTCCCCCTGACTTCAGTGGGATTTGGCCATCGGACAACATGGAAACTAAAGAGATGCTGAGAGTCACAAAAAAATCGCAAAAGTACTAAAAACCAAGGGGAGACAGGGTTGCCAATCTGGAAATAGGATGGTACTGCTTCTGCTATTGTTTCTCCACCCATTTTTTTATTTAATTAACTAAATGAGATACCTTTCAACAGAATTTAGATCTCACAAATGTCTGCTCTGTCAGAGAAGCCTACGCAAACAAATCTAAGGCTTCAGCTGTCTTGGTGATTATCAGCCTACGTGCTCAGAAATACATGATTCCTGCAAGTTTTTACTACATCGTTTGCTCCCAAGGAAAGGAGCAGGAAGGCACAAGTCTGAGGAAAATAACTCCAGACATGTGGACAGCTGTGGTCTAAAGCACAGTTGCTCTGTCCTGTCAGCCTTGCCCATAACCCCATGAGCGAGATGAGTCTTTTGAGAGCTCCCAGCGTTTGTCTGGCACATGGGGAGCTGGAAGACAATGCAGAGCTGCCTTCTCCTGATGGCTGCACAGAGATTTGAGTAAGCAATTCCTACAAACACTGAGAGGTGAGGAGTTGCATTAGAGCACTGGTCCCGTGAGGGGCAGCTGAAGGAACTCGGGTGGCTCAGCCTGGAGAAAGGGAGGCTCAGGGAGGACCCTCTGGCTCTGACAGGAGAATGCAGCCAGGTGGGGGTCGGGCTCTTTTCTAAGGGAACAGTGACAGGACAAGAGGAAATGGCCTCAAGCTGTGCCAGGTGAGGTTCAGATTCAATATTGGGAAAATTCCTTAACTGAAAGGGATGTCACACCCTGGCACAGCTGCCCAGGGCAGTCCCCATCCCTGGAGGGATTTAAAAGCCATGTGGATGTGGCATCTGGGGACATGGGTCATTGGTGGCCTTGGCAGTGCTGGGGGGATGGCTGGACTCAATGATCTAAGAGGTCGTTTCCCACCTAAACCAGTCTGAGATTCCATACATCTCCAGTGACATTTGAGACATTTATCCCATGATGCAGAGCACCTTGTTTGGCCAAACAGACTGAAATCCCATCCTGGGACTCAGGGACCCAGTCTCTGCACATGCTGGTTCCTGCCTTTGGAGAACCTGCCTCGTCACTTGCTGTCAATCCTAGCTGACTTCCCCATGGCACAAATCCTCCAGGACACAATAAGATCCTTTCAGAGGAGAAATTCTGATTTAGTCCTGTTTCTGTGTAGAGCACAATACCTGGGGGGCACAGCCACAGCCACCCAGTAATTAACAACTGATGCGGACTTGCAGACACTCAGGGAAAGAGGCTGAGAACAAAGAGTGGTACCAAGGTCAAACCTTCCCCATCACCTGCATCCTTCTGGTGCTTGAATGAACACCTTCCTCACTGCATTTTACAGTAAGTTTCTCTGCACCCTTTCATCTGCTTGGGCAGGGTCTCATCTCTGTGTGAGGATCAGAAATATAACGCTAAGTCTTGGAAGTATCTCATGATCAGCTTTGCTGTTAACATGCTTGCAACTAATTAGCAACTGTTGTGGCAAGGGATGGATTAAGATCACAGAATGGTTTTGTTTGGAAGGAACATTCAAGATCTTTCAGTACCACCTCCCTGCCATGGGCAGGGACACCTTCCACTATATTAGGGTGTTCCAAGCCCCATTCAACCTGGCCTGGAATACTTCCAGGATCTGCAGAAATGGACTCTGTGGGACCTTCCATTCCGATGGTGACTCCAGATCCCTCTTATCTGTGACTTCCCTCAAAGCTGGGGGAGCAGAGCATCCCCAAGGAACCAAGGAACTCAGCAGCTGTTCCTGTAAATGGAGCACTGGTGGGGCTGTCTCTGGGATGACAGGCCACCTCCCTCACCTTCTTTCTGAAAATTCCAACATAATTTTCCACTGAGAGAGGGAAATTAAAAAGAAGCCCTCTTAGAGTCACCACCTAAAGAGTAAAATTCTCAATTTAGCACGTGGGTTCTTCCGGGCTGTACTAGCTAGCTGCCCAGGAAACTCAGCTGGAAGAGGGAAGAGGCAGGAAGGAGCAAAATCCTCTGAAACAGCCCCTGAAAAAACCCATTTCTCGAGGCCCAGTCTTTCTGAACTAAGAATATTCCAGCCAGACCACAAACTATTGGACTGGCACAGTGAAGCAGGCACTGCTGGAGGGGTTTTGGGCATGGTAGTACTGCTTGTTGTCAAAACCAGCCATCATCACTGGCTTTGAGCATTCAAGAGATGTTGTGGTCCAAACTGGAGGGACTGAAGGATCCCAGTTTGGAACTGGTGGAATTTTGTAACATCTAAAACTGGTCCCAAGAATTCCAGGGAATATTGTTATTAATATAATGAGGAAAAGGTCTGAATTTCTGTTCTAGAGGACTGACTTCCCCCAGAAGTATTCTTCAGCAAGCCTACCTCCATCAAAGGCACTCTGATGTTTTGAGCACATGGATAATGACAACTCAGTGCTGCTTTGATGCAGGGAGCATCACCCAACCCTGCAGCCCAACCCTGGCCGTTTTCTATCCCCACTGTGGCTGAGAGTGGGAAACACTCAAATAAGCTTGACAGTTCCACACAATTTAATCAAAAACCTCAAAACCCCACAGAAAGCAACAACCACCAGCTCCAAGGATGAAGAACACAGGATTTGTGTTGTGTTTTCCCTTTGGCTTTCTCTCTCAAACTGGTTTCACTTGGCTCCAGTTTCATTTTTGTTTGCATTTTTTCCAGATGACAAGGGAACAAGATGTCATGTTCACTCCTGAAAACAAAAATGAAATTATTCACACTTCTTTCATGCCTTTCTGTCACCAGGGGTAAAGACCACCCCAAGTGCCAGACTGAGCCCATGTCATGTGGACAGACATGGCATCTTGGAACTGTAGAAAGTCCACCTGTCAAAATGGTCGTGATCAAGATTTGAAATCATCTTTGAACAGCTGAGATGAAGTGCATGCTTTAAGTCTTACATGTACGCATCTTTGCAAACATACAATGAACATCAGAGGACAAGCACAGCCAACCAAAACAACGCTGTGAGGGGAGAGATGTTTGTGATGAGGCTCAGAGCGTCTGGCTGTTGGAAAAAGCATAATGAAACCTTCATGTGAACTGCCTGCATGGGCACAGAGCCTTTGTGACCACCTTGGTCCTGAGGTACAGTCACTGCTGACAACCTGTTCTTTGGGCCTGGACACCACATCTGCCTTTATTTGCTAGAGATTATTTCATTTGGTCCACTAGAGCATAATTAGACTCACTATAAACCAACATGGAGCACTGATTTCCACAGTGAGGGTTGTCAAACACCTGCACAGGTTGCTGAGAGAGGTGGTGGATGCCCTACCCCTAGAAACATTCAAGGCTGGGTTGGACAAGGCTCTGAGCAACCCTGGTGTCTTGAAAGATGTCCCTAACCATGGCAGGGGATGGGGCTGGATGAGCTTTAAAGGTCCCTTTGACCCCGAATGATTCCATTAGTGTGATTCTTTGTCTTTACATCCAAAATTCCCACTGACTCTCAAGCAAGGGGATGAATGATGAACTTCTCCCACCCCATTCACAGACCACCAGACGAATGCCCAGCCAGCAGACTGTGCTGCAGGACCAGAGACAACGCTGCTGGGCTGAGAGGACACGGCAAACACCCCTCAGGATGGACTCAAAAGCACCGAAAAGCAAACTTGACTACTGCTGAAGCCCAGGGACAGCCCTCACATGCTGCAACGCTTGGCCGCACAGGCTGCCTGAGTCAGCTATTTTCTTCTAAGCTTCATGGAAATGAATCTTCAGGAGGAATTTAAGGAGCTGTTTTGCAACGCCAGCTTGGGAAAGACATCCCAAGTACAGATGGCATGTGAGATAGCTCTGAAACAGCTCTTTTAATGCTTTGCTGGATCTCCCACAAATCACAAGGGATGTCGAGATAGAGGCCCTTGTTGCACAGCATGGGCAACCAGTTAGGAAGGCACCCCCTGGACTTCAAGGCTGGCTGCCCAGACTGGTGTAGAAATCACCGCTGTGATTTCATGTAGAAATTGCTTAGAAATGGCTCTCTTCATAAACTACATTATTTGGAATTACGTTGTTGGATTCTCAGCGTACTGTAAACAAGATTGCAAAAATTACATAAAAACCATCGGAAAACACAGTGACAAGGAACTTAGTCTAGTTTAGACAAAATAGTTTAAATTAAGACACAGCCACAGTAACAATGTTTCCCAAACACAAATGGATCCTGGACTACTGGTAAGAATGTGGCTTGAATGAATATGGAATCATCTTTTACTACTTTGCAATAAAAGAGCTTATACTTCAGACTCCAGGCTGCCTCCTTTAAAAATACACCCAGGCTGATCAGTTAACCCGAGATCTGATAATCCTCCCAAGAGATATAAACTTTAAACCCATGCCAAGATGCACATCCCTCCGTGGTCCTGTCCCCCAAGACACATCCTAAATAGTACAACGAGCCCCCACCTGCTGCCTTTGTGTTCAGCTGTCTTCCTTTAGACCCCTGTGCCTCTTTGGCCTGCAGCAAGGAGACATCCTATGCGGTTTTTTTTTCCATATCCTATTTATACCAGTGCTTTCTAGTGAAGAAATAAATGTCTTTCCTGTAGGAGCTAAGGCAAGATTTGACAGAATCTCCTGACAGCTGTCCAGACATATGAGATGACCCAAAGTCAATGGCAAGCAATTACTTCCGACACAGGGATCCAGTAAAACACCAACCCAATCTGCAGAGATGCTTTGGACTTAGGTGTGCCAGGAGCCTTCATCAAACACATTAAATAAAATTCTTTAAAAAAGATGCCGTAGGCTATAGCATTTAGTATAGAGCTTTGGGAGACTGAATTGATTTCAAAATTGATTTATTGCAACCCAGGGACAATCCTAAGCTGTTTCCTGAATGTTTACTTAACTCTGTCCCACTGTCAAAAGAAAGTTCATAGAATTATAGATGGTTTGATTTGGAAGGGGCCTTTTACAGGTCATTTAGCCAACCCCCTCCACAATGAGCAGGGTCATCTTCAACAAGAGGAGTCGTCTGCTCCTGACCCCACTCCTGCCTCCTCTCTCATGCTACCCCTAACACTCCCACAGAATTGCTAAGCTGTGCCAGGGTCTGATTCACTCCTAAAATTAATTTTCTCCTGGATGAGTTTTCACTTGTTAGTTTGGGTGGGAACACACTGCCTGGGGGAAGGCACAGAGCTGGGCCACCTTCTGCAGCTCCGATGTCACGTAGCTGTTGGCCCTTGCTACTTGGGGACCTGCACCTCCAGCTTTAATCAGGAAATTAGGAAGATCCATAGCATCTGCACAATGCTGGGAATGGCTGGAGCAATGTTACTTTAAATGAAAGAAAGAAGCCTGTTGTCCACTCGTGCCCTGGAGGCTGTCACGCTAAATAAAGACATTATCAGAGAAAGAGCAGAGACTCAGCGCCTTCATGCCTGTCAATGACCCCGACACCTTCCGAATCAATCTAGGGACTCTCTTTCCCACAGATGGTCCCTTGGAGACAGACTGCTGTGGCTGTAGTAGGAATAAACGGAAACAAAACAGATAACAAACACCCAAAAATACAGCACTGTTAACTTTTTTTTTTTTTTTAATATGGAGATGAAAAATCCCTGGGTGATTTATGTGCCAGCAGAGATATTAGCTGCATATAATAGATGCAATATTTTTAATACTAATATTTTGGGCTGAGACAAGAGCCGGAATGGAAAGTATTTCCAGTGCCTTGACTTTTTTATTTTGCAAACATCAGTTGCTAACTGGGGTCAGACAGAAATATTGTTTCTGCAACAAGAGCCCAAACAACTTAAGCTGGCAACTTCTTCACACAGTAACCATGCCAGGAGGCCCTGCAGAGCTTCAGCTTGCTGGTCCCTCCCAGGTCTCTGGGACCAATGTCCCCAGTGTGGGCTTGCAGGGAGAAGGAATGGGTGGAAGACACTCTTTTGTTGAGAGAGTGGCTACTTGTCATGGCCAAAAACTGGAAGTCACCACCCAAACCCTGCAATGACACCTCTGAGGTGCTGCTGGGCTTCTTCATATGGGCCAGGTCTCATTAAATGACATTGTGTGAGACAGCGGGTGCCATAATGCCTTTTATTTATACCCATTGAAATTATCAACCTGTGCTTGCCCTTATCTCTGAGCTCAGTTGCCAGATACTTTGGGGGAGCAATTTGGCAGCAGGAAGCCCTGGGTGCTCGCTCAAAGGCAGTGGCACATCTATATTTGAGGATGGAAAGCACAAGAAAGAAACAAGTTATTTCACTTCACATTCGCTCCAGCAACCAACTGCTGACAACACCTTCATACTTATGCTGGAAAACAAGGTGTAGATGGATAAAGCCACTTCCAGTGCCGAGGAGCCATGCAGGAAACACTCCACCAAAGAGAAAGCCATTTCAATAACAGATCGGTTTCCTAGTGGAGAGGAACCTGCCGCTATATTTCCTTCCCTCAATTCTGGCCGGCTGAAATAGCATCACGTAGCCAGCCGTGTTTTGCACCGTGTGACACTGAGAGAGCAGCCCTGCAGGGCAGGCTCACGGGTGGCAGGGCTCACACACAGGAGGGAGCTGGTGGCCACAGGTTCACTGCAAGGTCAGCAGGGGGGGAAGGTCCAACTACAGACTCCTTCCACCTTTCTGCCTCAGTTTCCTCACAGGCAAAGAGGAGATGCTGAGAGCAGTCCTCTGCCAAAAAGCACTTTGGGGTTGGAGGTGTTTTGTCATCCATCTCTCTGACTGTGCCCTGGGGATGGCTCTTGCATTCCTTCCCTGTCGCCCATCCTATCCAACTTACCCAAGAGCACCCCATGCTTGCACATACAATGAAGACTTTCCTCACATGTTGGGTAAAAATAAATAAATCACACCATCAGCTACCAAAGCAACACCAATACAAGCAATACCAAAGACATGGATGTGCTGGAGTGAGTCCAGAAGAGGCCATGGAGATGCCCTAAGTGCTGGAGCTCCTCTGCTCTGGAGACCAGTTGGGAAAACCGGGGATGTTCACCTGGAGAAGAGAAGGCTCCAGGGAGACCTCACTGCTGCCTTCCAGTAGTTAAAGAGGGCTTATAAAAACAAGAGTGACTTTTTACACAGGCAGGTAGTGATAGGACGAGGGGGAATGGTTTTAAACTTAAAAAGGGAAGATTTAGATTAGATGTTAGGAAGAAATTCTTCCTGTGAAGGCGGGCAGGCCCTGGCACAGGGTGCCCAGAGCAGCTGTGGCTGCCCCTGGATCCCTGGCAGTGTCCAAGGCCAGGCTGGACAGGGCTTGGAGCAACGTGGGATAGTGGAAGATGTCCCTGTCCATGGCTGGGAGTGGGATTGGATGATCTTTGAAGCCCCTTCCAACCTAAACCACTCAGTGATTCAGTGAGGAATCCAAGATGTCCCAGGTGGAGGACCAAAAATTGCTCAGAGGGGTCTGGAGCATCTCTCCTGTGAGGAAAGGCTGAGAGAGTTGGGGTTGTTCAGCCTGGGGAAGGCTCTGTAGTGACTTCATTGCAGCCATTCAGTACTTATAGGGGAAACNATGTCCCTGTCCATGGCTGGGAGTGGGATTGGATGATCTTTGAAGCCCCTTCCAACCTAAACCACTCAGTGATTCAGTGAGGAATCCAAGATGTCCCAGGTGGAGGACCAAAAATTGCTCAGAGGGGTCTGGAGCATCTCTCCTGTGAGGAAAGGCTGAGAGAGTTGGGGTTGTTCAGCCTGGGGAAGGCTCTGTAGTGACTTCATTGCAGCCATTCAGTACTTATAGGGGAAACAGACCTTAAGATCATCAAGTCCAACCATTAAGAAGAGAAGAGCGCTGCTGGGAAGCAGCATTGCACGCATGCCCTGATCCTCTCACCCTCTATCCTTGCTGGTCACCAAGCCAGGTGGCCTTGCACCACCCATCACACCTCTCTCTCCCCTTGCTCTTTCTGTCCAGCTCCAGACACCAACAGCACACCTAAGTGCAAGTTAAAAACTCTGCTGATGCAGGATGGCATGGCAACCACCAGATAAGGGGAGTGATGTCCCAGCAGGCACAGCCGGCAGCACACGTGGACAGTTCTGCCCGCCCCGCTCGCACGCTGTAATGCATTAGGCCGCAGTAACACAATCACCCAGCTGAGCCCTGCTAGGAACAAACTGCCAGGCTGGTATCGTCCTCTGGGGACCTGCAGCCCGGAGAATTAATTTAAGTGTAATAACTCCCAGCGATGCTGCAGAAAATCAAAGCGAAATGATGATCTGTCTCTAAACTGCCTTCCGTCGACCCCTCGGCCTGCCACCGCCAGCTCTGCTCAGGCAGGCACCCACTGCTGGGACTGTCAGGGCTATGAACACTAATGTCCTTGAGGGATCTCATCACCAAGGACCAGCACTGTAATAAGGAGCTCTTCATCTCGTTCTCGAGGAGTCTCAGCTTCAGCTTCAGCTTTCTTAGTCATGTGGTTCAGTTTTAGGTAGTACTGTGAGAAGCAGGGAGTTGGACTTGATGATCCTTATGGGATCCTTCCATTTTGACATATTCTATGATTAGGACAAGGGCGGATGGTTTGAAACTAAAGGAGAAGATATTTAAATTAGGAATTAGGAAGAAATTATTGACTGTGAGGGTGGTGAGACCCCAGTCCAGGTTGTCTAGAGAAGCTGTGGCTGCCCCTGGATCCCTGGAGGTGTCCAAGGCCAGGCTGGATGGGGCTTGGAGCGACCTGGGCTAGTGGAAGGTGTCCCTGCCCATGACAAAGGGGTGGAATGAGGTAATTTTCAAGGCTCCTTCCAACCCAAAACATTCTATGATTCCTGTCTGAGATGCACACTTAGTGCAGCTGTTTCTGAAAACATGCCCTGTCCTTCATCACTGGTTCAAAGTTTCTAAATATTAGGCAGAACTGCACCTATCATTTTAACACCTCTGCTTAGGTCCTTTCAGCTGCTTAGAAGAGTTTTTTGCATTGTTACATTCTAAACACTGTGATTTATCTAGACGCTAGTATTGCTGTTTTCCATCGCAGGCAAGTACACCATCAGGCTCACTTTTGTCCTTAAAAAGAAAAAAAAAAATTATCGGTCCTGCATTTGCTTCTCATGGAGAAGTGGCAGTTTTTCACAGCCACCACTATGCTGGCTCAACTCCCCCACACCCTGCTCAGCACGGATGGCTGTGACATCCCTGCTGGGTTTGGGGTGTTCCCTCTGCACCCCCCAAGACAGCCTCCTCCAGTAAGCCTCATCAGCTCCCAGGAGGGCACAGAGAAGACAGGAGCATAAGGATGAGGATAAACCCTGGACTTCCAGATGCTGCTTCAAGGGTTCAGACCCATGTGCTGTTAAATCTAATTAATTTGATTTGGAAATCCTACTGAGAAGGCAAGGGGTGTTTCAACTTCTTCAGTTCCTTCCCTTCTTCTCTCTTTCTTCTGTTCCAATAGAAGTTCAGCAATATGCTGCAAATCATTTAGCTCAGTGCTAATTCTCAGTGAATACCCAGTCTATCTCAAGCATTTAGTTTTGTTTCAGTTAGGAATGGCCCTTCGGCCCTAAAATAACGTCTCAATATTGTTGTTTTTAATAAACATCCTCCTCTCACTGCAAAGCCCTCAGCAAATGGCCCTGAAAGAACAAAAGACATTTCTGTATTGTTTTAAGTTCTCTTCCTTTCTGAAAAACCTCAATTAAAATGGTGAAAAAGCTACTATACTCTGTAATTATGAACTCATTTCTATTCACTCGCTCAGCGGGAGAGCTTTGTCCTGTTGACCTCTGGGAATGGGTTTCTAAGGCTTTTCCAAAATTTCACAGCCTTAAAACAGACACATTCATGCCAGCCGTAAAACACGGTTCACCTTCGCCTTCACCCAAAATAACTTGCAATCTTCAAACCCAGGGTGAGAGCCGCTCCTGTGACTATTTTTATTTGTGAGAGGAGCCTTAGCGCTGGCCACGAATGGATTGGTTCTGGAAATAGTGCAACCCATTCAAGGCAGCAGGAAAAGTGCATGAATATGGGCTGTCATCTGATTGTAAAGACTTTTCAAATAAATACCTTGCATGTCACACTCCTGAGTGATGGCTGGGATTGTCTCAATCTTTCCAGTACAAAAACTACCTGGCCTGAAGAAGATGCATCCCAGCCTCCTGACTTGTGGGAAGAAGTATGGAGATTTCTTTTGGTAAAGTTCCATTGAGAAAAAAAATCCTGAGAGACGGAATGCTGGGACAGCTGGGTTATGTGTATCTTTAAACACTCAGTGCAAGATTAAGGAAGGTAAACAAGAGGGAAAGCCACTTTTTAACAAGAAATGTACCAATAAAAAAAAAGATGATGCCTGAGAACACAGAATTAGGTAATAAGGACTGCAGAGGAGCAGATTTTCACGTAAAATAAATTATAATGTCCTTCAAACATGAGCTAGAAAAATAGCTTTAAAATAAGTCCTTCAAACAGGACTACAAGTCACATTGCTTTAGGGCCAGTTACTGATTTAATGGGTCCATAACACACCTCAGCACATGTATTTATTTTGTCTTTACATTTAGGACCAAATCTAAGCAAACACATAAACATCCACAACACAGCTTAGGCACTGCTCATCAACCAATATCCCAAAATCCCACTCAGCTCCAAAGGCTTGGGTCAGCTCATGTTTTGCCTGAAATGTGCAAAAAGCACCACAGCCATGCACCTCTTGATAACCACTCCAGGGCCCTCCTCAGACCCCTCTGCTTAAGCCTGTTTCTATCTTAGGACACATCAGATGCATCGACTGGACATCCACCCACCACCTCTCTACCAGAAGAAAAGTTCTGGAAGAAGGTGCAAATTGATAATTGATGTGACAATGAGCTAGGAGTTGTAGTCTTTAAGGGGCTCAGGGCTAGACCCTTTCACCTGTGATGACAACAGTTCTGATGACACCTGTTTATGGAAGAAACTAGGGCAAGAAAAGGCTACTACACACCTCACACAGGCTGCCAAGACACCAGTGACTGGTGCTGAACATTGCTCATCAGCAGCACCAAGCCCCTTTGGCTGGTAGGCCTTGGAAGGGTCACCATTGCCTCTCTCTCCTATCTCACCCGTCCCTTTTTAATTTAACTGTATACTTTGTGATTGATGTGTTGAGTTTTAGTTGGTTTCAAAAGAGGAAAGAAAAAGAACAAGGTGCAGGTACTTACTTCACCATAAAACTTAGGGCTTGGGTTGGAAGGGACCTTACAGATCATCCCATTCCATCCCTCTGCCATGGGCATGGAGACCTTCCACTACCCCACGGATGCTCCAAGCCTCATCTCACCTGGCCTGGGACACTGCCAGGGATCCAGGGGCAGCCACAGCTGCTCTGGACACCCTGGGCCAGGGCCTGCCCACCCTCACAGGAAACGATTCCTTCCCAAAATCCCATCTAACCCTGCCCTCTGCCAGTGTGAACTCATTCCTCTTTGTCCTACTACTACATGCCCTTCCAATGAAAGTCTCAATCCCAGCTGAGACTGGGATGCCAAGCCTGAAGTGTCTGTTCTTGCTGAAGAGAGCCAGAAACAAATCCTCGTCCCAGCATTCTCTCCAGTGGGAGGTGTTTGGGCTCAACTCCTCCCACATCTCTTTGTTTTTCAGACTTCCTTGGTTCTGGTCAACATGGGAAGGCAAAATAAAGCAAGGAAATCTGTTCTCTGTAAGATGAACAGGCTCATTTTTCTTATGTGGGGGTGAAGCATCCTCCAAACTTCATTGAGCACATCCTCTGAGCATAATGGGAAGCTGGGCCTCCAGTTCATATCTGGTCAATGTAGCTATGGATACAAGCAGTGGGATCCAGATGGCAGGGACACTGGAGATGCTTTATAGCATCTTGTTTGGCTTCCAGCCATTTTGGTGCTGCTGTCATAAGGTCTGGTGTCTGACAGCTCCTTGAATGGAGTTCCAGACAGGCTAGGGCACCTAAAATAGCACCTTTGATCATGGAGGTGAAGCCCAGTCTCTGATAAAGGTGAGCACTGAAATGAGGTCTCACGTGTTCCCTCAAAGCCTTGGATTTAAGAGTTGCTGCTCTCCTACACAGCTGTCCACAGTTGTACAACCACCATGAGCTCGTGTTCCCCACTCCAAAATGCTCACAAAAAATTACAGAATCACACAGTGGTTTGGGTTGGAAGGGACTTTCAAGATCACCATGGGACACCTTCCACCAGACCAGGCTGCTCCAAGCCCTGTTCAACCTGGCCTGGAACATTTGTGAAGAGCTATCAGTGACAACAACTCACTGAGCTCCAGACCAGCCCCTGATGCCACACAGTAAAAAGATATCTAATAAATACTGAGTTCTGATGAAAACCACCTCCTCCACAGCCACATGCTGAAGTTCTGGATTTTTTCTGCTAGAGCAATTATTTTGCTTTCTGTGAAGCAACATCACAAGACCCTGAGCCTATCCAGTAGGTGATTACATTTCTATCAAGATTTCATAACAGTGACATGCTTTGCTGGTAGTACATGAAGTCTTTCAATCAGTGGCAGAGATGGAGAAAAACAACCTGCAAAAGCCTCCTGATGCCATAAAGTCTACTGGCAGCTTGGCAATTTGGGTTAAATTTAGTCTGCAGGACAGGGGTCGCTTCAGTCACCAAGACTGTGAAGAAAAAAAGGGTATAAAAAGTCTTGTGTTTTAGAGTTTTTATGTAATGACAAAGCCAACCTCAACAGAGAGGTGGCAACCCTGCAGCTGGGAAATGCAGCCGGCTCACTCCTGCCACTGCCTCCTGGCATTAGGAAAAAAGGAACAATGAAAGGAAAGGATTAAATTTGCTTAGATGATGAGTATCTTTTAACCCTTCTGCATGGGTCTTTAGCTAGGCACACAAGGAGGATGGATCAGACATGGAGAACTGTGATGGACACGCATCTCCTGACGTCCTGCTCACACGAGTCACATCCTGCTGAACTCACAAAGGTTTATCTTTCTCTTGCCATTAGTCTTGATGAGCTCTCTGACTTTTACACAAGTGCTTTAACCCTGCACGTGCACAAAATGCAGAATCCTTTGGGCTGTTGCCAGCATCAGGAAAGGAGCTGTGAGCACCTTCTGTGGTGTGCTCTGCCGGCAGGATCGCAGCTGCACCCCCAGCCCTCGGGGGTGATGCATGGCTGGGCATATTTTCACTGACACCCTCAAGCACCATCAAGGCCTCAGTGCTGCTCACAATGCCAGGAATGAGAGCAACTGGGTGGAAAACCTCTACTCAGCCTGCCACAGCTTGAGACATGGGTGACAGGCAAAACAAATTCCACAGGGGATGCTAAATACCAACTGCTCCACCTCACTGCTCCTGGGGTTTCACATGGACCACTTGGACGATGGGAAGACCCTATGCCTGCAGCCCTGGGGATGGTGCTGGGGCAGGTGTGGGGCAGGTGACTAGCTCTTAGATAAGGTGGCCCAGGACTGATGCTAGATATAAATTTGGCTGAACTTCAGATGGCTTCTGCAGAACTGTTGAATCATCTGTGGGCCCTGTAGGTACCACGGCTCAGATCATTGCACAGGGGTATCACAGAATCCTAGAATGGTTTCAGTTGGAAGGGACCTTAAAGCTCATCCTGTTCCAACCCCCCTGCCATGGGCAGGAACACCTTCCACTGTCCCAGGTTGCTCCAAGCCCTGTCCAATCTGGCGTTGGACACTTCCAGGGATCCAGGGGCAGCTACAGCTGCTCTGAAAAACCTGTGCCAGGGCCTCACCACCCTCACAGCCAAGAGTTCTTCCCAGTATCCAATCTATTCCTGCCCTCTGGCAGTTTAAAGTCACTGCCCTTTGCCATGCTGTGTCCTGCTCACTCAGCCGTGGTAAAAGGCAGCAAAAGGTGCTGATAGAGCCAAATAACCTCCAGACCTCACCTCCAAGAGAGGTCTCTCCAGACGAGAAGCTGCCCAGCAGCTCCACCTGTGGCTGAGTCACACCAGCTGCATGTCCATAGGGAGACAGGAGGTGCCTTTTTGATCATTTGAGGGATCCTTCAATGGGGAGCCTGGTGCAGGCTTTGTTCTCAACAACCTCCTCCCAGGAGGGGAGTCCCCATGCTGTGACCCCTGGCAGAGCCTTCTGCTCGACGCCTGGAAGGAAGGGCAGTGGGACACGGCGATGCCAGCGTGTCTGGCCAGCGCAGCTCTGAAGGTCAAAAGGGCTCCTGCTTGACCCTTCCCGATACCATCTCTGCCCTGCTCCATCATCACCTTACCCAGAGAGCAGCTGCTGGACCAACCAGATCCAAATGATTCCAGGTCCTACCCAACAGCCTTGTGAGAGGGCATGGGTGTAACTACAAACACAAGGAGGAATGATTGTGCCATGGCATCTGCCTCCAGTTCCCTCTGTCTGCTACTCCCTCGGTGTCAGGCAGACCTTCCACTGACTTCTAGTCTTAATTAAATGTCCAGTTTTATGCACTTGCTGCTCACAGCAGCATGTTTCTTCAGCAGAAACTGCCCTTCTACCCCCACACCTTTTCCCCCCAGGTACCTTGAGAGCATCTGCATCTGCATCTGCCCCCAGCCTCTTCTGGGCCAGGTTGAACCAGCTGACTTGTGTGAAGCAGCATTTCCTCTCTGTGCTCTCAGGTTTATTTATCCTTCACTTCCCTGGGTGACCCTGGATCTTCTTATTAACAAACAGAAATAAAAAAAAAGAGGCAGAAAACTTTTGCCTTCCATCTTATCTTAAATCCCCCTTGCTTGTGGCTCCATCTCACTCCAGCACCACACAGTTCTGCAACTCCCACCCGACACTGTATCTTGTCCCTGAATGAGGAGATCTTGCCCTTGAAGGAGCAAGCTGGGCCAAGCTGATTCATGTGGTGTTTTACGACAGGGTGAAGCAGTAGAGTGCCCTTTATGGTGTTTTGAAAGGAAATTGTACAGGAACAATGTCCCGAGCAGCGTGGCTATTGAAAACCCTTCACAAAAGGAGTTTGTCACAAGAGGAAAAGCAGCTTAATCAGTCGAACTAATCACTGTAGGTGGTTGAGTGTCCCTGAGGGTCTGTAAAATTAAATATAATGGGAAAAGAAATATATCACAGCTTGCCTACGCTCCTCAGTGGAGCCGCCAGCGGATATGGGACGTTCCCTGCCTGGCCCTGAGCCTGCCGTGACCATCCTTTGGGCTGTCCCTAGGCAGAACCACCTCCTTGAAAGACCCAGGCCAGGGCCACATGGGTGGGTTGGGATGAGCCCCAGGTGGTTTCTCAGCAGTGCAGGCTCTGACTGGGGAGTGAGGACAGGGATGCCCACTCCATGCACTCACCCCAGATAACCCAGTGCATGGTGTGGGCGTCAGCAGGAGGGCCAGTGGCGCTTACACAACCCTCCTGCTTCAGGAAGAGGAAACCGTCCCTGACAGCCACCCGGGGCTCTCCGGGGAAGGAGGATATTTCTGCCTCCCCCAGCTCTGAATCTAATTAAGTCCAGAAAACACACACACAAAAATAATCCAGACTGTTTTTTCCTGATCATTTAAGTGCAAAGCCAAGTTAAGGCTAGGAAGTAAATAAATTCAGACAATGCTAGAGAAAATGTGGGGACATTACTGTAATTCTGTCCATGAAAGCTTTAAGTATTTGGGGAATGTTGAAGGGACATGGGGAGAGCTCCTGAGCCTCTTTGCTCCCAACCCTTCCCTCCATGTACGAGCCAGGAGGATCCATGCAGCCTTCTGCTGCAGCTCCCCACACAGAGGCTTTATGGAGGGTGGATTTCCCAGGTGCAGAAACACCCCTCTTAAAATCTCATCCAACAGGAGAAGGAGGAGATGACACAAAGCTCAGTCACATATTAAGGTGATGTTTCTTCACCAGAGGCTGGCTGTGATCCCAAACAATCCTGGCTGGGACAGGCAGGGCAGCCCCTCATGGCTTTCATCACCCCATAGCCTGAAGACACACCAGCTGCACAGAAGAAGCACAAGAGATTCCCAGTTTTTCTACTGAAAAGAGGGATTCAGAGACCTTTTGCAAAGAGGAGATTGATTAAATCTAAGGCTTTCACTCCATCCTCTTCAGGACATGGGGCTGTTCTTCTCTCTGCCATCCCCTCCTGTTCTTGCCCACAGACAAGGACCACCAAAAGTGCTGTGAGGTACCAGCCAGCGTCTGTGCACACCCAAGGATTCGCTTCTGGTAAGGTTTCAGCCCCATTTGTCTTTTGAATCCAACAAGATGTTGGATCAGTGTGATTTCAATGGTGCAAACTTTTTAAGACTCCCCCAACAACCTTTTCCTAGTCCTCAGGAAAACTGTCCCTTTCCTCAAGTGACACAGAACCATTTCAGTGCTGCTAACCAGAAGAACAAGAAGTAGGTACAACCCCGCCTGTCTTAACCCATTGTAACTCCATATATTCCCCGTAAATCCTATCTGAACTGGATATGTTTTTTATCATTCCTACAAGGCTGGGCAAGCCCCTGTGGATGCATTTCCAGGCCAAATGACTTGGCCAGCTGGACTCTCCATCCCAAACACATCACATGAGGAGGCCACGGGAACTGGAGGAACCCTGTGCAACACTAAACTTGCAATGCTTAAAAAGAGGGGGCTTTGGGAACTTTCTGAAAAACAAGGGGCCAAACTCAGAGCCCACCTGCCCAAGGAGATCACATCTCAGCACAGCTTGCTGTCTTGTAGCAGAGAGGCACTGAGCTGGGAAAGGCTGGAGGAGAAGACTTGAGAAATAGGTCTGTCCTGCCCCATATCCCACAGAATTTTTTTTCTTGCAGGAGAGGTCCTGCCACTACCTAGGAAAACTCCCTCCTTCCCTAGAGGTGGTTGCCTTTGGGAGTCAAACCAAGTGGCCTTTGGTGCCTTCGGACATGGTATGGAAACACCTGCCTGTGCTGCTCCCCTTCCATGATCCCAGCAAGCACTGATGCCCTCCACCAGTCTCATCAGGAGGTGGCAGTCACACCTCCTGACTCTAAGCCAACAGAGAAGATACTGCCTGCAGGATTTCTGCCAGGAGAGGTGGGGAGGTTGATACCTCTCCTGCTCTGATCATTAGTTCTTTGCAGGAAGGACCTCACCACCTCCTTTGTGCTTTTACAACACCCTGTGCAACCAAACCCTCCAGCAGATGTGGCTCTGATGTTGACTGCTGTTACAGAAAATGTGCTCGTTTTTTTTTAATGACATCTAACTCACTCTTCATACCTATCTGTATGCAACAAATGAAGCATGCATCCATGGAAAAATCATAGGATCCCAGAATGAGTTGGCTTGGAAGGGACCTTGAAGATCATTCAGTTCCAGAAGCAGGAACACTTTCTACTAGGCCACATTACTCAGAGTCCCATCCAACGTGGCCTTGAACACTTCTAAGGATGATGCATCCACAAAAATGGAAAAAATTACTTGGAGAACATAAAAACATAACACATATGCAAGGAGAGAGCTGTGGGGCTCTCTCATGGGCTTGCTTCTCCCTAAGAGAGTGAAAGGTGTTTGGCGGAGACCCCAGGGTAGGTGAGCTGTGCTCCTCCACAACCCAGGGACAGCATTTCCCGAGGAAAGGTGACGGGAAGGAAGCAGAGACAGGCGCTATTTATAGCAGGGCCGGACACCAGCGTCATTCTGCATGTGAAACAAAAGGTGCTTCACTGGCCCAAGACATGTCCCCATCTGAATGTCACCGTCAGGAAGGCCACAGAAGCTCACACATGCTCTGGGAAGGAATCAGTACCATTTGTAAGACCAGCTGGGAAAAAAGAAAAAAAAAAAAGGCAGATTTCTGGGTACCAATGTGCTTCATCAGTTTTTTTTGTAGTAGCTGTGTTACATAAAGCTCCAGCCAACGCAAAGAAGGCCAGCTGGACCTGTGCATCGAGCAGAGGTCAAACTGGGGGTTGACACTTGGATGGCCACTTGTGTGGGTGACTCCTGCACCTGGCCACGAGGATGCCCACCATGGCCACCAGGGATTTCTCAGTCTCAGATGAGGCAAGTGCTGGGCACGGAGAGCCCATGCACCATGCACAGGCATTACTTGTGGGGCCCAGGGCACTGCTTCAGGGCTCAACAGCTTCAGGAGAAGGGAAAAAGCTGCCCCATGAAAACCAGGACTTTGGGGCCACACCTGCTTCTAACCAACTTAGCAGGACAACCTCTTCTTGCAAACCCACTGCATGCCAGCCCTACTCCCATCCTTGATGCTACCAATCCCTTTCTGGGAAACCAGACCTCCTTCCCCTGGGTCCATGCATCTAGAGCTGCTTCTCAGCCCTTTCCCAACAGATGCATTACCAAAATGTCCTGCTAGACCTCTCCCAAGCCTCACTGCCTCTGAAGCCCCATCCATACTCTTGCAATTTTGACTCTCTCCGTATCCAGATAAGGTTTTAAACAAAAAGCCTGTAACTCCCAACTGTTCTGCCTGACAGAAAATCTCACCCTGAGGAATTTTTATGTCACCTGTGTGGCTCCACCAGCTCCGGAATGGAGCTTTTCTGCCCCAAAATGATGCCTGGGACATTAAGATAATAGCACTGCAATAAAGTGTAAACAGCTTTGTAGTCTGCGTTCTGATACAATCTGTGTTTTTTTTCCTATTCCCTTTCTTCCCCCCCTATTCCTGCCCTTTTCTCCCCCTACTTCTGTCATGCTTTCCACATAAAATAAACATGCTGAGAGCTAACTCACTGCTAGAAATCAATTTTAAGGAGCAAGTGCTCTCTTGGAGCAACTCAAGTGACACTAAAAGGACTAAACCTCCCCTCCTAATCCCAAATGCACCACAGAGACAGGGGGACCCTGAAAAGTCCCAGCAACACAACAAGTGGCATAGGGGGAGAGGGGCTGCTGAGGTTTCAAGCTGAAGGAAGGGGATGGAAACCATGCCTTTTCCTTTTAAATACTTACTTAGAAAACTGCTTTTTCACTCCAGCTCCCTCTACTCAGGCTTTTCAGCTTTTTGAAATTGAAAAAAAAGTGGTTTTCTGGCTAAGCTTTGACAGCACCGTGGAGGACTTGGGCAGAAGTGCATACCCTCTGCTCTTTCTATTTTATTTCATTTGTGACTGCTTAGGGCTGAAATGACCCCATGCCTCCTCCGGAATGATGCTGGATAAATTGGATTTTAAGGCTTTTTTCTCTTCTCCTTGGACATTATCCCAGTGCTACTTGGTCGGGGCTGTATCTCGCCCCATGATCTTCCAACCCCAGCCCAAGGCAGTTTCTTTTGCTATCTCTCCTTGCCATCTGTGCAGGAGGCAGGGATGCCCTGGGGGGCTGAATGCTTCTGTCTGCTGATGGCTTATCTGAAGGGACCAGAAAGAAAAAAAAGAAACAGAAATGCACATCTGGCATGTTCCCTCCCACCCCTCCAACTGGCAGGGTTTTTTTGGATGGGAGGGAAGAACCAACACACAGCTCAATGGTTCATCACAGCCTTGGGCATGGGGCTTCAGGCAGAAGACCCCTTGGCTGTGAAGGTCTCCTCTCCCAAAGCACCCTTTGCACGGCAGAGGAAAGGCCAGAGATGGTAGCAGGACTCCCCAGTCTCCGCTGTGATTCCTCCAAGGAGCCCAGCCCAGTGCTCCAATTAAGCCCACCCAGCTCAGTCTTGCAACACAGCAGACTTCAGCTTGGTTTTAACCATGTTTTGGTGACCACAAGGCTGCGACCCAGCTGAAACAAAATCTTTTCCCCCCGCCCCAAATCACAAGACTAGATTGGCTTTTGAATTGTGTACAGCCAAAAAGGAGGGAGTCCCCTAAAG
Organism: Vireo altiloquus; assembly: GCA_013396875.1. Taxonomy (NCBI): domain Eukaryota; kingdom Metazoa; phylum Chordata; class Aves; order Passeriformes; family Vireonidae; genus Vireo; species Vireo altiloquus. The sequence continues at coordinate 351,875 of VZRF01005195.1, read as the reverse complement.
AAGAGGAAATGGAATTTGCTGCTGACAAACCATCCTGCCCACAGAAGAATGTTTCTAGGTCGCCTGAGAAAATTCTTTTTAGCTGCTTTTTTTGGTCCCTCAGTGAAGTTTAGGAAAATCACACCACGCAGAGTTAACTACATCACAGGTGTTCATGAGACGAGAGGTGATGGGGAGATTTGAGGACACACTCCAAGGTGTCTGTAGGACTTGACCAAAAATACCCCCTGCGACAGCTCAGGCACAGACTTCAGTTTTTCCAGGAGAAAGCACTAGCCACTTTTTCTCCTGTTCAATCATCTTTCAAAGTTGTGGTTTTAGAACTGCTTTATTGCCCTGGGTGTGTTGTCTCAGCTGTAGCAGAACAAGTCAGCAGAAATAAAGTTGCATGTAGAACTGACTCCCTTATTCCTCACTTCTTTTCACATTTAACCATAGCCACGATTCCCATCAAGGACTTTAGATGCCCTCATATAATTGAATATGCATTTTATACAATTAAATATCCAATTGACCCGATTAAATTAACTCAGTGGATTGAAATCTCCAATGCCACAGAATTCAGCTGCCTGTACAGCACATCCCCTCTGTCCCACAGACATCCGAGGCTGGCTGTGACCCCCTCTTAACCAAACCATACCTGCTTTCCAGGCAACCCTGAAACTCAGCAAATTTTGCTTTTCAATAGGAAAAGAGAGAGCAAATCCCAAGGACTCGAGCTTTTACAGACAATAGTTTGCCAGCCATCTCTTTGAGTACCAGTGGGGGGATCTGGCTATGCAGGAATAAGTACCAGGAAAAGAGAAGGCCCTTAAAGGTATTCCTGGAGCAATGCAGGACACATCCCAAAATATTTTCAGGATGTTAGTACTCAAATAAGAGTTTATGCATCAACCCTGCTGAACAGCAGCACTGTCCAAAGACTCACCATGAGACAGTTGAGGAAGACTTGCAACGAAGAAGAGAAGATTAAAAAAAACCCCAAACACTAAAGAGGTTTCACCTACCTCCGGTCGTTTCTCCTCCTTCTGAACAGTTTTTTGGTGTGTGCGATTTCAGCTTCATGAGGCAACGGATGGTAACCCTGTAAAACAGGGAAAAGCAGCCATCAGCTCCAGGAGGCATCAGCACGGACAGGGTCAGAGTGGGATAGAGCTGTACACCCAGCACGTGAGCATGGTAAAAGAAACAGCTCCCACCCAAACATCCTTACGACATCCCAGGCCCTACAAGAGCAGGTCTGAAAATCCACAGACGTGTTGTGCCCTCTAAGGGCTTTTGCAAGGAGCAGGGAATGAAGCCATCTGAAATTTCTGTATGGGAGGAACCACAAATGGCAAGTAACTGGATCACATATGTATAAATCCCATACACACCACAGACAAGGAACTCACCCACTTCAAACATGACACTGGTGCACCTAAGCCATCCGATTTCCATGGGCCACTTCCTTTGTATATTTATTCAAAACCCAGCTGAAAAAATGTCTGTAAAGGAGGATGCTTGGCATCGTTTTGAGGATGCTGGGGGAAGCCAACAGGAGCCACAGCTGGCAGGTCTGTTGGGGCTCTGCCCTCACACCAGTAGGGAGGGAACAACCACAGCAGGAGCACCTCACTGAGCCTGCCCACCACGAAGGAGTCAGCCCATGCCACCCCTGCAGCAAGGACAGGTGGGATCCACCTTGCACCCTGAGGACAAGGATGGTAAATCATGTGTCCAAGATTAAGGAGGATAGATTTAGATGAGATACTAGGAAGATATTTTTTACTAGTAATTAAAAAGAAATTCTTTACTGTGAGGGTGGGCAGGCCCTGGCCCAGGGTGCCCAGAGCAGCTGTGGCTGCCCCTGGATCCCTGGCAGTGTCCAAGGCCAGGCTGGATGGGGCTTGGAGCAAAGTGGCATGGAAGGTGTCCCTGCCCATTGCAGGGGGGTGGAATTAGATGATGTTAAAGTCCCTTCCAACCCAAACCAATCTAGGATTCTGTGATTCCAAGACAAGGCAGTGGAAGAGCTGTGTGTAACTCCAGCTGCTGCCTTTCCAGTGCCCTCATTCTCCTGAAGGTGCCGACTCTGATGTGGTCTGGTCATCTGATAAGGGGGCTGCTGTATTTACCATCCTACTATGGGCATGATGAGGCTTCGTTAATGCTCACACAGAGCTCTGAGGTTCCTGGATGAAAGGCCCTACGTTAAGTGCAAAGTATTATTTATTTTCCAGGGACCACAGAGCTGTCATAACTGTAATGAATTTTATTTATGCAGTACTGTCCTTCCCCAGCTGGCAATAAAAGCTCTGTAAAAATTGCTCCTTTCATTTCCATCACAGTCTATCTATCTCAGCCTGGAGCTCCAGCCACTGCTGGGAATCACCATGTGCAAGGGGCCATGAGGGAGAAGCCTGGGCAAGGGCAAGGGCAAGGGCTGGGTGGGGATGTGCCTCATCCAGCAGCAGCTTTGTGACATTGGCATGACAACATAACACACTGACTTCAGAGAAAAGTTCCTCTCTCTTTGAGTGAAAAGCCTTTTGAAATGACAGTTGATTTTAGTAGCAGTTACTGAGGTAACAGTATTTTGAGTTTCTCTAGTGGAAGATGTAATGGAGGAGAAAGGTTGCTGGGGATGATGAGGAGTTTAGGGCAGAGAAGGCAGTGCCAAGTCGAGGACAGACGGGGTTTGTTGTGACCATCCATCCTGACCATTGCAAAAAGCCTGGAGAAACTGCTGCTGCAGCAACCCTACAGCTCCCATGGCAGCTGGAGCCTTCCCATTCGGAGGGATTCACTGCTCCAGGCTTCATGGCATAAGGAACTCACTGAACCAAAATATAAAGCCATTAGAAAAGGTCCAATGGAGAGCTGCAGTGATGGTGAAGGGTCTGGAGGGGTCACACGAGAAGTATCTGAGATCACTGGGTTTGTTCAGCCTCAAGAAGAGGAGACTGAGGTCACACCTCTCTGGGGTCTGAAGCTCCTCCCAAGGGACAGCTTCGATCTCTGCTCTAGGTGACCAGGGACAGGATGCAGGGAATGGCTGGAGCTGTGCCAGGGAGGATTCAGGTTGGATATCAGGGAAAGGTTGTTCCCCCAGAGGGTGCTGGGCACTGCCCAGGCTCCCCAGGGAATGGGCACGGCCCTGAGGCTGCCAGAGCTCCAGGAGCATTGGGACACCACTGCCAGGGATGCCCAGGGTGGGGTTGTTGGGGGGTCTGTGCAGGGCCAGGAATTGGACTGGATGATCCTTGTGGGTGGCTTCCAACCTAGAATATTCTAGAATTCCATAATTCTATAATAGCTTAGAATCACAGAATCCCAGAATGGTTTGGATTGGAAAGAACCTTAAAGATCATCCAGTTCCAACCCACCTGCCACAGGAAGGCACGCCTTCCACTGGACCAGGGTGCTCATGCTGAAACTTCTTCATTACTGAGGGCTGTGGTTTGAGTGCTCCTCATCACCCATTTTCCCAAGCATTTATTTTCACTGAATGTATAGGAGGAGCTTCGATATCTCTGAGAACTCTGTTCCTCTGAAAAATTACTTGAAATTGGCCAACAGATAACAAATGGAATGAGAAAAGGAAGGGAAGGAGGAGACACACAGAGCCCAGCAATCCCATCAGCAGAACAAGTCTAGGAAATGAGGCTAAAAATAGCACAATAATTAGTGAGGTTGTTTCTAAATGTTGTACTACCACAGCAGGCTAATGCTTGGGGTGTCTTTAAGAATTTAAGCTGCATTGCAGATACATGTGCAAATACAATTACCTCGGAAAAATGAAACTATCTCCACTCTACGCAAGGACCAATTTCCTCTAGTGAAGCCCTCATTAAAGCCTCAGGAGCTGCCTTTCTGCTCTTTCCAACTAGAAACCGTACTAGTGGTGCATTCCTGCATGTCCTCCGTGCAGAGAATCCCTGTGCTTCCTCAGACCTCTACCCACCAGGAGCTGATGTCAACGGGATGAGAGATGAATTAATTCCATGGGAATGACTCCCTAATCCAAGGAGCACTTCTGGACATTGCCTGTGTCCGAACAGAGGAGAACTTTGTGTCCCCATTTACGAAAATCAAACATCTCTCTTCTCCAGTAGAGCAGTTCCCTTCCTCAGTCCTCATCATGAGACAATGTTTTGGAAAAAAACAGTCACCAATCCCTACTCTCGACTATTTTAGTGCCTAAACAAAGCTAAATTTGGAAGGGAGAAAAGTTGACTTTTTTCTTTTTCTTTCTTTTTTTTTTTTTTTTTTTGTGCAGCGAGCTGATGCAAAAGGAAATATCAGCAACTTGCAAGTAGGGCGGAGTGGCTGGAGAAGACCAAAGGTGATGGGTGGGTGGAGACAGAATCCCATGGGCATGGTGAGAGCTTTGATAATACAGCTCTCGTCTTGAGGCTGCTGCCCACCACAGGTCATGAAGGACAGTCGTGGAAGTGCCTTCAGCAGAGCCAGCTCACTGAGGTCAACATGGATCTGAAATGCAGCTCTTCCCATCTTTAAGCAGAGACACCCCTTGTGAAGCCCAAACCCCTGAACAGAGCCAAAGGGAAAGGTCTCTCAAGGCAGAAGACCACTCTCTGCTCTGCAGTGGCTCTACAAGAGGGATGGGTTTTTTTCCTGCTTTGGTCAGAAACACCATCAAACTCAGGTGCTCATGGTTTTCATAGCCTGGTTTGCAACTCCTCAGTGGGCAGCAAAGTCACGTTTGGTCTCTTTCCCACACGGGTTTTATTTTGCTATTTATTCACAGGTGGTTGGGGAAGGCAACAAACCAGTATTTCAGTGCTGCTGGTTCTGAAAGCGAGGAGTGTGGGAAAAGCGAAGCACAAGGAGCCCATAGTCACAGGAAGGATTGCTAACAGGGCTAATTGTCAGTTTTGGAGCTAAACACTCTGTGGTTTGCATGGTGGGAAGCTTGGAGCAGAACCTGAGAGGCCCATGGGACTTCTAATGCACATATGTTCCAACTTAAATCATAAACATACAAGCTCTGACAAGAAGGGCCAGAAGCTCTGGAAAAGAAGGGTTGTTCAGGAATGGTCTGCCCGCTGGGCCAGCTCCCAAGAGATCAGCTGTGTTGTGACATACATACATATTTTTAGATTTTTTGGGGAAAACAACTCTTGGAGAAGGTGATGTCTGGCAAGCTCAGGTGACTGTCATATGGCCAGCTAAGGAAACCTGTCATCTACTGGAATTGCTGCAAACAGAGGTCACAGGCAGCAGGTTTGAAGGCCACGTGCTCTCTTTTTGTGTTTTACCTTCCTAATGAAGGTGTCTGTCCAAGCTCCACCCCTGTCTCCCCGCCTGTGTGATTTCAAAAAGCTACTCCCCAGACCCATTTACATCAAAGTTTAATGGAATAAAAAGCTTTCAAGATCGCGCTGGCACTCTGCACCAACCCAAGAGCCTCTTCAGCCTCCACTGGTACCTGCCCCTCCCCAGAAACATCCCTCTGCTGATTCCACCCCACCTGAGGGATACTGGCTTGGGAGGGACACGAGGAAGAGGGGCAGGAACAGAAGAGGGAAATGGTTTGGTTTAGTGCTACACTCTGACAAGACTTTGCTACAATCTTTCTCATGCCTCCTTTGCAGCAGGATCACCTGAAGAAGTGTGAGGAAGGCACCAGTTTTGCCTGTTTTACTGGAGATAGTAAATTGGTAGAATCTTAGAATAATTTGTGCTGGAAGAGACCATAAAGACCATCTAGTTCCACTCCTCTGCCAGGGATCCAGGGGCAGCCACAGCTGCTCTGGGCACCCTGGGCCAGGGCCTGCCCACCCTCACACACACCAATTCCTTCCCAATATCCCATCCAGCCCTGCCCTCTGGCACTGGGAAGCCATTCCCTGGGTCCTGGCCCTCCATGCCTTGTCCCAAGTCCCTCTGCAGCTCTCCTGGAGCCCCTTTAGGCCCTGCCAGGGGCTCTGAGCTCTCCCTGGAGCCTTCTCTTGTGCAGCTGAGCACCCCCAGCTCTCCCAGGCTGGCTCCAGAGCAGAGGGGCTCCAGGCCTGGGAGCATCTCCGTGGCCTCCTCTGGACTGGCTCCAGCAGCTCCAGCTCCTTGTGCTGTTGGAGCCCAGGGCTGGGGCAGCTCTGCAGGTGGGGTCTCACCTGAGTGGGGCAGAGGGGCAGAATCTCCCCTCCCCTGCTGCCCACGCTGGGGCTCAGAGCTGGGGCAGGTCCAGCCTCTCTTCCATGAACACTCCCCAGTCACAATTTGACAAGCAGGAAGGAGGCAGAGCTTTCTGCTGCCACTGGTTCTTCTGTGACCACCCTGAGGCAGTAAATCACAGCAACTCCTTTGGCATCTGACAAGATGAGATAGTCTCATCTTGTAGTTTGGCATCTTACAAAAGAAATAGTCCTATCTGGGACCAACCTGCACCCTCCCTCCTCCACTGCTGGACTTCCCAAATGCAGCTGTTCCCTGAGGTGGCTGAACTCGTGGGTGTTTTGCAAAGATTCGAGGGGCTTCTAGGGGTTTGGGTTTATTGCTTTACCCCTGCGGTTTTACAGCCTGACTTTCAGATGTGAAGCCTCAACCCGCAAAGCAACTGTCTTCACTCGTAATTTCTTATTCAGCCTCTTTCACAGACATTCCCCATGCTGCAGAAACACCTCCAGCCTGTGATTGTCAAGCAGGTGAAGACACTTGAATAGGAAACAGCAACCCTGAGTGCGAACAGAAGACTGAGGAAAGAGCTGGACTGATGGAAAAAAACAATGATGAGGGACAGAAATGCTCCAGCCACAGCGCAGGATCAGTCCCGCTGGAGCTTTATCTCAAGAGCCTTTTGTGCCCTCAAGAAACATCCGCCCTCGCTTATCTTAAACAAATGGTTGCAGAAGGCCTGAACTGAACAAACAGGTTATTAGGCCTGAGGTAGGAGCTGGGAGTTTCGCTGGGTTTTATTGCACACAAAGTTCAGGGTGGGATTTATATTCTGGGGGAGTGGGAAGGGTGAGGTGGGGCAGGGATCACCGAGGACGCCCCATCTGCCCATGCAAAGGGAACAACAGAAATACCGAGGCTGGAGGGCGTGTAAAAAGATAAAAATATTGTGGTTCCAGAAATGATCAGCAGAAACCCACCCAGTGAATTGCAACACTCCACAATAAGGCTTTCATCTGCCTATAGAATAGATTGTCCAATGCAGGGAAGTCCTGAACAGAGCTGCAGATATATTTAACTTGCATTGCTCCAGTCTCGTAATCATGGTGCCTATGGGGTTCAATATGCCAATATATTCAGTACAACCACCCCAGCCAGCCCCTTGCACATGAAAAACATGGCAAAGGTGCCACTGGAAGCATCCCCATCACCTCTGTCCACCCAAGGCCGGCATTTCTGCTGGAGGTGATTCCAGTGGAAGGTGTCCCAGTCCATGGCAGCTGTTGGAATGAGCTTTATGGTCCCTTCCAACACAAACCATTCTGTGATTCCATGATTCAGTGATACACGAACACCTGTAAGTCCTATGGGCACTTCCAGCAGAGCTCTCCCTCCAGAAGCCATTTGCCTCTTCCTCTTTCAGGAATTCCCACGGCTCTGGCCTGTCACCCATGAGGGGAATTTTTTACATCGTGAAAGGAGAGAGCTGAGGCACAAACCAAAGCCTTGACCTGGTCTGAAGGCCATGGAAGGACACTAAACACTGTCAGGAAGCCACACAGAAATTACTTCCTCTCTGTTAAAATGTAAGTGATAAATCTGTTCCTTTAAATTGCAAGCTATTCATATTTTCCTGTAAGAAAATAAGAATTACAATTACAATAAGAATTGCCTCTGAATAAGCAGGCAGTTGGTGCTCAGCATCTAAGGAATAGAAAGTGAACCATTTTGCAAAATACTCCCCACATGAGACAAAAGGCAAGTAAACCCTTACAGTACTCGATGGCTGTGGCTCTGCCATCCTTCCTCACCCACAACACAGCACATGTGGGACCTGGCAATCTCCAAGGGCACCTTCTTCAACCTCAGTCACTGGAGCCAGAGCTAAATTAAACCATAGGGCTGATGAAGAAATTAATTTCCAGCCATGCACGATCTGAAAAAGGAGCAAAACTCTCTGGGTTTTGCCACCACTGATCTAGGAAGTTCTGTCGTGGAGAACAGATGCTCTGTGGGACCCTGACAGTAGGATGTGCTGGCCTCATGAATCATGGCATAGTGCAACCTGCCCCAGAGAGGAGCTCCAGGAGCATTTGGACAATGCTCTCAGGCACAGGGTGGGATTCTTACACCTGTCCTGTGCAGGACCAGGAGCTGGACTTCCATGATCCTTGTGGGTCCCTCCTAGCTCAGGTCACTCTATAGTTCTGTGATTCTAAGCAATTGTATGGGAGATGTCCCAGTTTGGAGGATTTCCTGGTTAACTGCATCTTTGGGGCGTACACCATAAATCACAGACTGCCAGCAAAGGCTGGATGTGCAGCTGCAGCACATGTCTCAGTGATGAGCACCTTGGAGGAGACTTCTTCCAAAAAAAAGGGTGGGATTGCTGTGACTCTGATCAGCATGGTCACAGCTAAACATTACTCTTTAGTTATCATTAAGAACACCTGCAGTATTCACTGTAGGGCTCTGCCCTGCCCTGTTGCCCCTCTTGCCCTTCCTGGATTTGCACTTGCTGAGTGTGAATGCTCTGGTGTACACTTCTCACTGAATGATGTGTGTTTTCATGAACCACAGACTCTACACATGCAGTCCTAGACCCACAGAAGTATCCTTCAGACACTTATTTTCCTGTCACCTCTCCTTGGTGCTTGTGATTGGCTCCTGACAGAGAGAAGACGCACAGCTAGAGGCAAGACAGCGTTGGAAATGGCACGGAATACTTGGTGGCAGCTGAGCTGTCTCACCTCATCTCTCTGCAGCCAGCTCTGGGGTGGCACAAAACACACAGAAAATGGCAGAACAACCCGGCATGAAACTCCCTGTGCGGGGTGAAGGATGCAAATGCAATTAAAGCATTAGAATAATTAGGCAAAGCATCCCAATTAAAACATGGCCTGAACCTTTCTTGACGCCTTCTGCTGATTACTGACAGCGTGTTTTCCAGGGTCTATTTTTAACTCTTGGCCCCTGAGCTCCTGAATTATACATAATTCAGAGATAATAAAACTTTAAAAACCAGGACAAAGTCTCCTAGGAGGAACTGCCTCTGCAAACACACACGTTCACAGTAGCACAACCACGAGGGGCAGCAGGAGAAGCCCAACCAGGCCTGGATAAGGCACAGAGATGGGGACAGGCTGGAGACGTTGCTGCACTGAGACAGGGTGCTCCAGACACGCCGGCACAGACACACGGTGCCATAGGAAGAGCATAAATAACAGACAAAAGAAATCCCCTTTTGTTACCAGAATCCGCAAATCCCAAATCAGCTACAAGCTGACTTAGGAAATGGAGCTTTTTCCCATGTTGTAGCAAAATGGGAACAATACTTTGCAAGTGGAAGTAACTCTAATTGTCTTAACTGATGTTATTTTAGTGTTGTTTAGGTTTATTGTTTATTTGTATGTATTTCCTCTACCCTGGTCAGGCTTAAAAACAAACTGTACCGTCAGCAGTAAAGCATCCCATCCATAAATAAATACATTTATCCAGTTAAGTAGAGATATAACCACACCATTGCTTGGAGTCCTTAAATGAAGAATATTTAAAGTATCACTAAAATAAATTGCATTGATGACCTGCATTTGCTTTTCCCTGGAAAAAAAGGAGCCTTTTTCAGCTAATATTGGGAATAAATACTGCCCACATCACTTGTGACCAGGAGGCACCACACATGCTGTTTGGTTTGTAGTCTGTCCAGGGAGCCCAAGATCATCCTGAGAAAGGGCTGCACTACTCTGAAAAGCTCTTCCTACATTTTCCTTGGCTTGCACCAGCTTAGGGGTGAGGGAGGAACAGCTTTAAGAGTGGTTATGAGGGTTATGGCTGGGCCTTAAGAGTGTTATGAGGTTCCTATTGGAATATTTATGATTCGAGCTATTTCAGTCCCTCTGGGACCTCACTTTTCTTTCAAATACACATTTCCTCCATATTTATCATGTTCTCCAGTCTGGTTTTTCCTGTCCCTTGTGCTCTTCAAAGCCCAGCACCCCCATTTGTACACCCTAGTGTGTTGTTTGACCACGTCTCACCAGCTGAGATGAAGTGAGGTGGGATGGCAGGAGGTCCCTCAACACCTCCCCCCCCATTCCATCGTGGTGGGTGGTGTCATAAGGACGAGACCTACAGTCAGAACTGGGATAAATTTTTAAGGTAACCTATGAACAGACCTGACAGGACCTCAGGGAGCTCAGGAAAGTCTAAGGTGGAACCTTTCTGTGCTACCCCCAGTGTTGGTACAGCCTCCTCTGGCCAGGTATACTTAAACCTCAGTGCTGCTTCCAAGTGATAAGGGCTGCATCCAAGAATATTTTCATTTCATGATTACTATTTAAGAACAGAGTGTTTTCCATGTTCATCTGTGCAAACCAGGCCTCTACTCATCTTCTTTTATGCGGACCAGGGTTTCAGCCTGAAGGAGCCTCAAGACTGTGCAAGCTCCTGGGCTTTGGGACAGTGCAACAGTGATGAAACCCTTTATTTACAGAGTCACAACTTCACAGCCTTACACACAACACGTGGCTTACTTTTTCTTTCACCATGAGTAGTTCCAGAGGCACTAGGAGAACTTTCTCAGTGCTCAGTCCTTGGTGCTTCCTGTTGGACACCTTCCAAGTGCAAAAAGTTTTTCAACACCATAAGATTACAAGCAACAGCTTATAATCTTTTCAATAAGCTTTTTTTTTTTTTCCCCCCACATGATCCATATCCCTGTGATCCATAAAAAGGGAATTTTGGCATCAACTTCAATGTCGTCATGGTGGTGGCAGCCCCTCTTGGCCCACCAGTGGACACTTCTCACAGCCCTTCACGGCCAAAGCATGGTCCTTTCCTTTCCCAAGTTCCTGGTGTTGTGCTGGCAACGTTCTCACACAACAGACGTTCCTGTTTACAGCTGGATGAAGGGAGAGCCAGTGCACTCTCCTCAGGACTATGCCATCAAGAGATGTATTTTCTCCTCTCTGAAGTTGCTGCTTAGTCTAGTTTAGCCCAGAGAGATCACATGAGGATCCCATGTCCCAGTCACCCTAGCTTGGAAAATATCCCAATGTGCCTATCCCAGTTTAATCCTACAAAAGCCTTACTCTTCCCTTTGAAAAGACCCAGTCCTTCATGGGAGTGTGAGCTGTGCAACACAAGGATCTGACTTGCTCCTTGCCATTTACTGGCAGTTTGCACCTGGGGAGAAGAAACTGCTCCTTGACTATCCGTCAAAATCCCAGGATTTTCCTTTAATGCACTGAGGATCTAAGATTCCTCCAGTTGTAATGGGCTTTAACGCAGGGAAAAGCTCAGAAAACATGATGCACTTGCCACAGAGTATCAATCATATCACATCATGTATTAATTAAGCTGGTGGTTTTTCACTGATGTTCTGCAGACCTTGGGGAGCCATAGGCTACTCTGAACAGTAAAACAGGGATGAGTAAGACAGGCATGTTTGTAGCTGCTTTGCAGCAGTGTCCAAATGTGACACTGGATGTGGATCTGGCATCTCCACCAAAAAGAGAATCCTCAAAAACTGTTTTCTATCCAAATGACAGAGGACAGGCAGCAGGACGGCCACATCCCTTCTCCCAGGTCTTGCAAAGTCTGAATCTCAAACACGTAAACTCCAAAGACCGTGGCATCATTCAAACATGAGCTTTCCTGCCAGAGAAAGCACAAGTTACAGCTGCCTTTGTAATGACTACCAGGTGCTGGGTGAAGCCTGTTCAATTAATTTCATGTTGGTCACAAGGACGGACCTTCAGGTGTTTCATCAGATCCAAGTGGGGACAAAAAAGATGAGATTGAGGTTGGATGTTGGGAAAAATTTCTTAATGGAAAGGGTTGTCAAACATGGAAACAGGCTGCCCAGGGCAGGGGTGGAGTCCCCATCCCTGGAGTGGTTTAAAAGCTGTGTGGATGTGTCACTTGGGGACAGGGGTCAGTGGTGGCCTGGGCAGTGCTGGGGAATGGTTGGACTCAATGGTCTTACAAGTATTTTCCAACCTAAACCATTCTATGATTCCATGAGAATCCACACCAAAACTCAAGAAACCATACAATTGCTGGATACATCTTCATATGTCCAGTGACCAGCACCAAAGACCTGGCTTGCTGGGATGTCTTGGACGTTTCCCCTCCTCACTACAGTTTTTTTCAGCTGCTTTCTAATCTCCTTGATGCCCTTGTAGCTGGTAGAAGTGGGTCTTCGATGGGCTCAGCTCCAGAAGCTGAAAAGAGTCTGAGATAGGCTACCAAGACAGGAATGGGCAATGAGCAGAAATAGGGCACAACAGGAAAACTGCACATGCACTTTGTGACGAGCAGCTCGGAAGGAGACATCAAACTGCTTGCCACCACAGAGATGGCAATTTTGGCAACCAGCACATCCACCACCTCCATTCAGCCAGCTCCCTCCTCTGCCCAGGACTCCTGCCCACCACCATCAGCACCACAGCCACAAGCATCCTACAGATGCCTTGCCTCAAAAGTGGCTCTGAAGTCACAGAGGGACCCTATGGGAGAGCCCCAGGATGCAAAATGAGGTCTCCCAAGCTAACACTCCACACTCACCAGGGTAGATCTCCTATGGGCTTAAATTAGGCAGACAAGTATCTTACCAAAAATGGTTTTAGACATCCTCACATAACTGAAAAAGGTATTTAGGTAAGATAATAGGAAGGATTTTTCCCTTTGTGAGGGTGGGCAGGCCCTAGCACAGGCTGCTCAGAGAAGCTGTGGCTGCCCCTGGATCCCTGGAAATGTCCAAGGCCAGGCTGGATGGGGCTTGGAGCAGCCTGGAATAGTGGAAGGTGTCCCTGCCCATGGCAGGAGGTTGGAATGAGGTGGTCTTTAAAGCCCCTTCCAACCCAAGCCATTCAGTGATCCTGTGATACTGCTCTTTGCCCTCTTCAGTTACACCCACGTAAAAGATGCTAAAGGCACATGGGGTCCTTCCTCCTGCCTGCATCTCTGCTGGGATTGGAGACAACCCAGCAAGCCAGGATCTCTCAAGCCTGCCCTTCCCAAAACCAAGTCATCAGACATCTGTGACTCTGTGCTTGGCAGCCTCAACCTTTCTCTCCCTATCACTGCCAGAAATTTTTCATTTAACATCCCTGGCCTTCCGCCAGCATGAGCGCAGCACAAGGAGCAGAACCATCTCCTCTGCTCCTCCTGTGAACCAAAGCAACAAAAGTGAGGCTCTTACTCAAGCAAATTAAAAAAAAAAAAAAATTCCCACCAGCTAAGAAAAGCTGGAGGTTAATATAAATTCCATGGGTTTGAGGGGGAAACGGAGCTGCATTCAAGGACTTGATGGCTAACCACGCTTCCTCAGTCTGGCAACTGCCCGCTCCCCCGGCAGAGTTATTGAGGAAGTTAGATGAGTGCTGTATTTGTTCCAGCTGCAGATTTCCCTTAACCCCTGGTAGTGGTTTTCAAAATACATAGGTCTTGTTTTCCTGATGGTGGTTTTTCATTTTTGTGTGTGCCATGGCTACAGTTATTAGCTTTAAGTGCTGTCATTTGTAGATTAGAACTGAAGAAAAAAAACCCCATTGCCATTCTAAGAAGTCCAGGCTGGATGAGCAAAATGGAGGATTAGAAGAAGGCTTTCAGGAATTAGCTTGGAACAGGAAAGAAGAAGATAAAGCCATTATAAAAGCTTGTGCTAATACAGGGGTCTTTTTTGTTGTGTTAATGTAGGCACAAGAATTCCTATGAAGATTTATTAGTCAGGTCATAGAATCTGCTCTCCTTCCTTCTTTGATGATAAAATCAAGAATATTTTCTTCCACTAACATGCTCCTTTTTCTCAACTGAGAGAAAATAAATTATATGCTTTTCCAAGACTGTGTTTGTGATAATACCGAAGGTTACAGGTGAGGCTGATGCCTTCAGAACAGAGAAACACAGATGATGAAATTCAGGTACCTGTTTAGAGGCTGCACTGTCTGGATGCTCCCTGCAACAAAAGCACAGCCCCAAGTCTGGTACCCAACATGGAATAACTTGATGGAGCTGGGATACACAGCACTGTTCCCTTCCAGCATCCCAGACCTGCCACAGCACCCACTGTCCCACAGAACTTCAGTCCAGTAAAGCACTTACTTTATGATATTCTGCTCCTAAGTCTACTATTTGCCTTGGCCTGCAGCCAGCCAAGCACTTAGGCACATGCTTAAACTTAAGCACAAGAGTAAACAGATTGAAGTCAGGGGGACTTAAAATTAAGCACATATTTCAGGGATTTGCTGGATAAGGGCCTTAACCCCGGTGTGTAGCATTTAACTGGGATGATTCCCAGTTGATTAGCTCCCCCTTTTCCCCAACCTCTCCTCTGCTGGACCGGGAAACAAACGGTTTCTGTTTTGCCACCATGCTAAAGGCCTGACTTTAAAGAAACCTTGTCAAGCCTCCAGGCAAAGCATGTCTTTCTTTAATTATACCTGCCTGTGAAATACCTTCCAGAAATCCCCACCCAAACAAAGCCTCAGGAAAGGAAATAACGGAAATTCTTGATGGTTTCCACGGGGGAAGTGATCCTAACCAGTGAGACGAGGTGCACGTAAGATGAGGCTGATGACTGCTCCTACTGTACACAGCTCCCAGCACGGGGAGACTCCTTAAAAGCTCCAGCAGGAACTCCCAGCTACCTTAGGCCTCACCTCCCAGGGCAGGATACTCCCTGAATCCGTCCCCTGGACGTGTCTTTCTGCACGAGTTAAGATCTGAAAAGCTATTTGGTGAACACATGGGGGAAGAAGAGAGATGTGGCAACACAAAATCCATTAAACCACCCCATAGCACAGTGCAGCACCCAATGAGGAACCTTTCAAGATGCCAAGTAAGTTCCAAAGGGCTGGCAGTCACTTGCAGGAGCGAGGTATGTTGTGCCATCCAATGCCCTTTCATGTGAGCTTTTAAACCTTGTTTCAATTGCATCTACCCACGGTAAGACCTTGGTGGCTGTGGGTGGGTGCGCAGGTCTGGCAGCGAAAGCTGTCCTGAAAAACAGGCAGCCACTCCAAATGGGCATCACAGACAAGTCTTGGAAGACATGGACTAAAGACACAAGCAGGAGTTTAGAAATCTGGACTCGAGAGAGGGAGATTTTCTGTCAATTTCTTCAGAAACAGGACTCATCATCAAGGAGAAGCAACTTGCCTGGACTTGACAGTGGACTAAGGGATCATCACCAAGTCCCATTCCCATCCCTTACCTGTCCCCACATAATTCACTTCTAGCCATCCTCTGCTGCATTACCCTCTGTTCCTGAACAGTCAGTCCTTCCCACCAAGGCTTTAACTTCTGACTTACCTGTGCTAAAACATAGCAAAGGCACCAAATAACCAAGTGCCTTTGGAAAAGCACCTGTGAAAGATGCCTGGATTCCTCCATCCAAACTGCAAATCACTCTAGGAGACCACTAAATCATCAATTTTCACATTCAGAAAGACTTCTGTGCTGTCAAAAGACCCTGTCTTTTAATCCAACCTCGTATCAGGAAGATTACCTTAGGTCTCCCAGAAGAGCACAGCCACCAGCTGCTGCACTGCAGCCTTGCCCTTCCTGAACCAGCAACTCTCAGAAGTTGAGGACTTGCAGAATAAATTCAAGTCCTGCCTTGTATGCAAATCATGCCAGGAAAAGATGCAACAGGTAGTAGCCAAACAAGGCAGTTTTCTTCTCCTTCAGAGAGGAATGTCAGGACGGTCAAGTAGTCCCAGAACTCCACCTCTAACTCAGCAGGTTCCCAGCCTTAGGTACATTTGCAACCCTTGGAGCTGCTTTGATTTTGTGGCCTCACTGGCCATGGGCAGCTGGGCACTGGTTCTCTGGAATATCAGCTAAGGAGCTGTATCTTGGAATTCCGTCACACTTCACCTGCACTCCACCAAGGTCAACACAGGCAATGTAATTATACTTATACTTGGAAGTACCACCAAACTCCTGGAGCTAGACTATGTCTGCATAGATCAGAGAGCTGCTCCAGCACCGGGACAAAAGGCTAAAAGAAGAACCTGCAGCTTGCTTGCTTTTACATTCAAACATGGGCATTTGTAAAAAAAGAAAAGAGTTTAAATAACAAATGTGTTTGCCTAAGCACTTAAAAATGGAACTACAAATGGTTTCCCTTTCAACTAAAGAAAGTGTGCAGCGTGTGTAGTCTCAACACCTTGGCACAGCAAGAGGGGTGGGGGTGAGACCCTGAATTCTACCCTGGACGTGAGTGTTCGCACCATTCCCTCAGAATTCCAGGCAAGACATGAGATAACTCTCCCCCACCTCCGACGGGCTTTCATAACCCGTGCCTGGTCTCTCTTCAGCTCTTGGAGCACTTGCAGGAGGAGAGGAGTTTCCAGCCGCCCGCCCTGATGAGGCGGGCAAGTGGGAAGAGGAGCCGGCGCGGCGCTCCTCGGATCATGTCAGGTCGCACGTACGTTTGAAGTCGGCCACGGCGTTCTCAGCAGCCAGGAGCAATCTCACTGCGGCCGCTTCCTCTGCCACTCGCAGAGCTGATCCTCAGGAAAGCTCTGCAGCGCAAGGAAATCCTGGCCATCGCCAGCGAAGCGTTATCGACACGGCGCGGAGATAATAACGGCGGGAACTGCCTCACGGCAAGATCGCCACCGTGATCCACGCGGTGCCAAGGGCCAGCGAGCGGGGACGCGGCCAGGGGAGGTCACACACGCTCTTAGATGGTTAACTGTGTCCAAAAAAAAAAAAAAAGCGGGTTCCTACAACTTGATGAGCATTATATGCTCTCCCTCTGGCAAATGCATCAGGATTTTCAGTGTATGATGTGGCTTCCTGTGTTGAACTCTACTTCTCTTAGAAGGCCACAGGTCCCACCTTCTCCTTTGGGAGGAGATGACATCTAGCCTGGCAGATATCACTTGGAAAGAGAATCACCACACAGGGTGGCAGAACCTAGTGTGGGCTGCAAGTGTTGTGACTGCTCTGGATTCACCAGAAATACCACAGAAACCACAGCAGCCCTCTGACCAGTGTGCGACCTCCTTCCCAGAGAGATGCGGGTGCCCTTCGTGACAGACAGGACTGGTGGGCACATTGCTGTGGCCTCACACACCTCTCAAGACCTTTTACCCCAGGGATTGCTGGCTCAGGTCTTCATGGTCTGGGACATAGATCCAAGAAGTAAGTCATTAAAAGTGTTGAAAAACGAAGTGCTGTCAGGTGGTGGTGAATCCCTGGAACAAGCACATGTCAAGCAGCTGGGCCTCCTTCAGCACCATCCTTGCTGGAGACTGCACAGCTGCAGCACGCAGGCTTTGCACCTGCACTACGGGAGCAGCAGAAATTCCCCCTCTTGGACAAGCCAAGAAACGGAGGAGGTGCAGGGCTGGTGAGACATGAGGGCTCGCCTTCCCTGGGTGTGGGTCTGGCCACTTGTCGAGCAAGCAGGGAAGATGCTGCCATGGCATTGTGAAGCAGCACCTAGGGAGGGTAAGGGGACGGATTTCCCCCCACCATGAGAAACACCCATCGGTAACTTCTCCAGGCGTAACACTACACCAGAAATAGAGCTCCTCTGAGACTTCATTTTGTTTTTTCTTTCTTCATTATTTTTTTCCCTTTTCGCAGGATTACTGAGTTCGCGGAGTCTCTCTTTAATGTCACATGTGTGGCTCAGGTCCCTCAGGCCCCAGCAGAAGCAGTCTGGGATATTTGCACAGACCCCACACAATGGAAGGAAGAGGGTGTAGGAGGGAGGATCAGGCTGCTGACCCCTTTATTGTTCTTGGGCCAGAAGAAAGCTTCCTCCTGGCTTAAGAACCACGGCGCTGAAAAAGTTTTCCAGCCAAAACGAGTCAGATGGAGTCACTGGGTGGTGGTTTTTATTATTTTTTTTTTTCTTTCTCCTTCCCCTGCCTCCCCCTTCGGTTGAGCGACGGGGAGTCACAGGGTTGTGCTCCATTCACAAAATACCTGCTGCACATCACGTAGTCCTTCCCCCCGACGGCGGGGAAAGGCACTGTAACCCAAGCAAACGAAAATAAACCTTTTTTTTTTTTTTTCCTTTCTCTGCAGATTTGAAAAAAAAAAAAAAAAAAGAAAAAAAGAGAAGGGAAGAAAGGACCCTGCTCCCAAACTGACGCCTCCAGCATGCACCCGCCGGGAAAGGGGTAGGCGGAGGGGGGAAACAAGACGACGATATGAAAGAAAACAAAAACAGCAAATTCTGCTCCAGAAGGATTAAATGGAGGTTTTCCAAAAAAACACCCCGCCATTATATAACGAGGCTTAGCTCAGAGTCACCGGGGTCACACGATGCAGCAGACTGGAAAAACCAAAGCGCAGTGTAGCCTTTTAATTGTTAAGCCAACCATAAAAAAAAATAAAATAGAAAACCGATATTGTGATCGCACGACACGAAGGTGGCCACTCACATACTGATGGTCAGGGTACTTTTCTACCTGCTTTCCTCTTTCTGGCTGAAATATCATTTCGGTGTGAGCCTGACTCCTTGCCTTTGTGCATATCGGGGTGGTGACCTGTTGTGCTGAGACACTGCTGGCTCAGGGCGTGCAGGGACTGCACTGCCTCCCGAAGCCTTGAGGCACACGGGGCTGGCTTTCCTCTGACAGCAAAATAAAGCACAAGTGGAAACCTTATCACAACAATCCAGGTATCAAAACACACCGCTGCGTTTCCAGACCAAAATCTGCATGCAAGGAGATGATTTTTTAGCACACTGGTTGCACCTAGGAGCCCAGCCATCATCCACAGCCACCTGCCTAGTCCCCAGGTTCTCCATAACTTTTGGGCTGAGTTGGCTGTACAGCCACAGGCAATCCTGAAGCTTCTTCATCCCTGATGTCTCCCAGCCCTGTCTACACCAGAGAGAGACTCATACAATTATAGAATCATTAAGGTTGGAAAAGACCTCCAAGATCATCGAGTCCAACCATTCCCCAGCACTGCCCAGGCCACCACTGACCCATGTCCCCAAGTGACACATCCACACGGCTTTTAAACCGCTCCAGGGATGGGGACTCCACCCCTGCCCTGGGCAACCCATTTCCATGTTTGACAACCCTTCCCATGAAGAAACTTCTGCCTAATGTCCAATCTAAAGCTCCCTTGGTGAAACTTGAGGCTGTTTCCTCTTGTCCTGTTGCTCATTACCTGGGAGAACAGACTGACTGACCCCAGCAACACTCTCCTGTCAAGCAGCTGTAAGATCCTAGACGCAGGGCTGAACAAGCTCCATGGGCAAGAGGGATGGAAACAACCCGAACAAGAAGAAAACCTTGGAAAACCAAACTTTCACTGACCACAGACCCAGTGGCTAGAGCAGAACAGCCACTGTTGTCATTCTGTGGTGTGCCCAGGGTGTCCAGCAGCAGCAGTGGGATGGTGCCATCAGGCTGGAACCCTGGAGATCATCCTGAACTCATGTTTTCTTTTGAATTGGAAGACCAAATCTGTGTTTCACACTTGAACCTTAAAAACTGCCTTTGGTCTACATTTTTGTTGTGGAACAATCATGAAACAACAAGACTGGGAGTCTCATCTCTCCTGCTGCTCCTTCACACCACGTACATGTAACTACTGACCCCAGATCTTCTCATTCTTATCTAGAAAACATTGCAGCAACCTAAACTTAAGGAATATATATTTTTATATTTTATTTGTGCAGAGCACACCAAGAGGAAGGCTGGCCAGCTGAAGGCGCACACAGCCCACCAGCTCTAGGAAATAAGGTTGCTCACAGATGCATGATGGAGCAAATGTCAGCAGTCCCTTCCCCAGAACCAACCAGCAGAAGCGATCCATATCTTCTGTGATACCTGCTTACTCTGGTATCACAATATCACAAACAAGCCAAGGGGTCTTATTTTTCCCAGCCACAGGGAAACAAACAGCTCCTGTAAGCACACATACTTTCTTTCCGTTTGGACAGGGCGCCTCAGAAGAATATACAATGAGAAACGAAATAATGAAGCGGCTCACAAAAGCAGGAAGAAATGAAGCTTTATCATTCTCCAGTGGTTTCTCTGCTCATACATTACAAGAATTATTTAAAACAAAAAAAAAAGAATTAAAAAGAAAGCAAACCAACAATGAGGAGTTTCTCCACAGCAGTGTGAACAGGAGAAGGATAAAGAGGAACAACCCTGGGCGACATGGACACAGCGCCAGCATCGCATGGCCTAAGGTGTGGAGACCACATTCTGCTTACCATTCCTATTAGCCCCAACAAAATCCTTCAAGCCCACCACCCAGCAAAGGCATTTTCGGGAGGCCACAGAGTTTTCTTTCACTGACCATGCCAGCATGTGTAAATTTGAGCCATTTCCAGAGCCAGCAGAGAAATTAATGGAGTATCCCTGGAAGTGTCCCAAGGCCAGGCTGGATGGGTCTCTGAGAAAACTAGTCTAGTGTAAGTTGTCCCTGCCCATGGCAGAGGAGGTGGAATAATACAATATTTAAGGTCCCTTCCAACCCAAACAATTTCATGATTTTATGATAGTGAAAAAAAACCCACCAAGAGTACTTTTAAAATCATAAAATGAGGGACAATACAAATGTAGGACTAAAAGGACCTCCGGGTTACAGAGCTCGGTCTGCTGCCACAGTGAGGACATCATTTAATCCCTTCATAAACAGTCTTTATTTTCCCCGTGGAAGAGACATCCAGGCGTCGTGTGCAGCAATAAATTTCCCACTTAAATGACAATCTTTGACCAAACCACCCTGCATTGCAATAAACACTTACCCGGCCACTACATACCTATATTTACACCCATAGCTATATATATATCACTCCAAGCTGAATGAGATTCACTTACCTGCTGCCTCCAGGCAGGAAATTCGCATTTTAAGAACTTCTGGTCTCATTTATTGTATTGCTTTCTATTCCCACAACATCAGAGGAAAGGCAGCAGAAAAGGGTGGGGGAGCTTCTTCTGGTTAAGAAGAAATTTATAAATGTGGCAGGAAACATTAACCTCCTATTTTGTCGGACCAGGGACGAGGACATCCCCCATTCACAGGATTTTTAGAGACCAAGGTGTTTCTAGGCTCTCCATGTCCCTCCGACAATGGGGATGTGTGCACGTCTCCCTTCTCTGGTCCTGTGGTATGCCTACTTTTTTTGAGAGAGAAAATTCCTTCCTTCCCTTGATTTTATTAAAACTTCATCCCTTTCACAGAGAGCAGGGAAGGGGATTAGGATGTGGAAATAGCCAAGCCAGCAGAAATAGCTGCTTGACCAAAGAGACATTGAGTTTTTACTTGGGATCTCTAGAAATCTGGATTTTTTTTTTCTTGGCTACTTTTAATAACATTTTAAAAAATTTAATCATTCCTCCACATTACTTCCACGTGGCAGGAAAGTATTCATCAAATTCAAGGGAGTGCAGCAAAAACCCTCTCAGTTTTCTAATGAATCCCCTGAGAAAACAAGGGAGAAGAAAATGTAACATTACTGAGAAGTTAAAATTCAGGCAGGATTTAAAGGGTGTGTTTTGGAGTCTATAGAAATGACTGGGAAAAACCAAAACAGGTTTGCTTTGGATATTATATAGCTGCATAAAAGCAAACCTTTCTGAAAGGGAAGTCAGCTGTAAAGCTGGGAAAAATCCAAGTAGCTCCCTGGTGTGTTTAAGCCAGAGCATAATGTGGTGACATTTTTGAGCCTGAAATGCCTATTGAGCTGTTATTTATACCCCAGTACAATTCCCCTTGCCCAAACCAGTTAATTCCCCAGAAAACTACAGTTCACAGGACTAAAACTACATGTGGACTCCTTAAAAGTAAAAAAAGAGGCTCTTTTTTCATCATCCTCCCAGGAACAGCTCTCCCATACTCCTATTTCTTTGTGGTCCCTGGTCACGAACCCAAACCTCACCACTTCCTATTGGTAAGCCCAGCCTAGTCCTGAGATCTCTTTGTGTCCACCCCTGCATCATCCTGACATGAAAAAAAAGCTGCAAAGCAGCCCACATCCCATTATTAATCTTATTTGTGGTACAAACCACTGCCTGGCAAACTGGGGTCTAAGGAACACTGTTGGTCCAGCAGCAGACAACCCCTGGTGCTCATCTCTGTTCTCTTGAGGCTGGCATGCCCTTAACGTGGGGTGGGCACAACGAGGTCAGTGGGGGACAGGGACAGACTGAAATGTGTTCGGGGGAACATCCTACTCCTGACAGGGCAGCAGCACCTCCAGAGAACTGGAAATGCCCTCAGAACACCTGGAACCACTCTCCAGTGCGAGGAGCATCACACCAGACTGAGCCCTGCCAGAGCATCCCGTGGGAGATACACAGAGTTGAGGATTGTGTGTGCAAAGGTGGGATTTCCAAGGAGTCATCTCCAAGGAGATGGGACATGTCTAAGAACCAGCTCCTCTCAGGGCTTTGGTAAACTGTGGGGGTCAGAGACACCCTCAGTTTTAACCTCATTCTGCTGGGAGCCAAAATGTGGCTCACACCCAAATTCAGCCCCAGGTACACAGAAACACCTGCAGGTTTCCCCATGGTGGACATGCACTCCGAGCCCGAGGACGGAGAGCAGCACGACCTGGCACAGGAGGTTGAGAGATACTGCAGAGTGGGCTTTCTGCTTGGAAAAAGCCTTTGGAAAAGCCTCATTTCCTCTGCCCAGAGCTGTGTTCCAGGGCCATGCAGCGAGGCCGCAGTGCCCTCTAGCGCTGCAGGGCTCCCCTCTGCCACCAGCCCTGTCCCCTCAGCCACCAAACACTGCCAAACTCCAGAGCTGCAGCATAAACCACCCTTGTGCCTTCCACTTTCCCTCCCTGCTCATCCTAAACCTGAATACCTGACCAGTCAATCCAGCTGGGGTGTGAAAGCATCCCAACACCTCATATCCAGGCAAACATGGCAGCCTGGCCCTAATTCTGACCAGCTGACCACTAGAAGCACAGGAGATACTATGAAACAAGATCTCTGTGCCCACCAGGTTGGGAAGACACCCCCAGGAACGATGAGTATGCATTGCTACATCTGCCTGTCAGCTGGAAGAGTAACACCAGCCCTGAGATGGGAGAGCCCACCTCATTTTCCACAATCAGGAACACGCTCTGAGGCATAATAATGATAATAACAACAACAACAACAACATCAACAATAGCCATAATAATGATAAAAATAACAACAACAATAACAATTGTAATAATGATAATGAGGAAAATAATAATGATAATAATAAAAATAATAAACATCAAAGCTCCTGGCCATTTCTAAGTGTTTCATTTATGCACTGAATAAGGCTATCATATGGTATTAGGAAATGGGGTATTAGGAAGAATTTTCTTAATGGAAAAGGCTGTCAGACCCTGGCACAGCTGCCCAGGGCAGTAGTGGAATTCCCATCCCTGGCAGGATGTGGATGTGGCACTTGGAAACAAGGGTTAGTGGTGGCCTTGGCAGTGCTGGGGAATGGTTGGATCTTCCAGGTCTTTTCCAACTTTAATATTTCTCTGGTTCTGATGAAAGACCATCATAATCTGAAAAAGCCACTAGAAGATCTTCCCTTTCCTGCATGTCCAATAAAACCCTGAGGGTTTATAACCTGGTTCAGGGATCACAGGGACTGAGCTCTAACATCAGAGCCCAGGCCCACAGGAACCTGCGAGGTGATGACCTGCATGGGACATCAGACAGTCTTGGTGCAGACCTCTCCAGTGCTCTGGAGGTCTCCACGGCCTTGTCTGCCTTCCGTGGCAATGGTGGCCTTAACTCTGGCAAGGGAGTGATGCTGGAGGGGCTACAGGTGACCATGGCAGTTTGCCCTCTCTGCCCCAAGTGATGGTCACTGTCATTTGGGTTAAGTGCAACAAAAAAAGGGCCACAGAAAGCCTGTGTCTCACTGGAAGTCACAGCAAACCAAAGCTTTTTACTCAGCAGCACAGGTCTGACTCCAAATACATTGTGACCCATACTCAAGCAAGCCTTGGCTCTTTGACAGGGACTTTCCACAGTGGTTTTAGCTGTTACTGTATTGGAAAGACCCTTGGGATATGGCCTCGTCAGGCAAGAAACCTCCTCTGAGGGCAGTGCCGTGCCCACACACTCTGGGAAGACTCCAGCAGGAACTGGGAGTGGGAAGAAGTAATCTCCCGTTTTGGGGCTCCTAGGGAGGCATTCCAACCTTTTCACAAGTGTTTGGTGGACACATAAAGGACTTCAGGGTTAGACATGGCGAGTGACAGCGGGGACTCAGAGCACAGGGGGGCACACACCACATCGACCTGGTCACTCCCAGTGGGAGGGGATGCCAGGCAGAGGGATCAGCCCACCCCAGATCCACTGGTACAGAACAGCCTGCTAGGAGAGGGCCACATTGCTATGGCCAAGGCTGTGAAAGAGGAGGAATCTGGGTTGCCTATTGCACTGGGTAAAATGAGAGTTGCCCAGCCTTGCTGTGTAGAAAGAGCAGTCAGCAGAGGAGGTGGAGGGGATGACAAGTCCATATGGTGGTAGTAAATAACACCACACCACCACAGACCCATCTCTGAGTTCCAAAGAGACCTGTTCTCCTGCTACCACCTCCCTGGAAGGATCAGTGATCTGCAGGGCCCAGGAATAAGCCCTCACACCAGTGCTGGACACCAATCTCCCCTCCTTGCCTGCAGAGAGACAGCGGTGGGGTTGCACACCCATGATCTATCCTCTCCCCCTGGACACCTTGGTTGGCTTATCTCTCTTCAGGAACCTTCCACACCCGACCAAATCCACACATGAGCACCCTCCAGAGCTGACATGGAAAGGACATGGGTATCCTCAGATGGGAATCATCCAACCCCTCCTAGACCTCTACAGTGAGGTGCAACAAACCATGTCCCAGTGTGTCCATGCCTCACCTGGAGCAGGAACCCCCAGCGACCAGCCCATGCACAGGATCTCCACACTGAACTGTAGGGTCTGACTTGAAAATACTTGTCAGTGAGGAGGGGTTCCAAGGAAAATGGGCAGAGTTGCCTGTGGGTGCCTTAATTCAGGTGGTTCTTCAGCGCCAGAAGAAAAGCAGCATAACATCAAGGCTGAAAGAAGAACCTGCAGCTTGCTTGTTTTTGCTTTCAAACACAGGCATGTGTAAAAAAGAAAAGTTTAAATAACAAATCTATTTGCCTGACCTATAGGCTGAACTACAAACTCAATCAGGAATCCTGGTGCTTCTAATCCTGCTTGGACAAAATCAGAAACAGTGGTGCTAAGAGGAACATGAACAATTTAAAGAGTCTGCCTTTCTCCTCAGGAGCTTCTCCCTTGTTTCTCTTCCAATAAGGAAGTTGGATGACGACCGCAGCCAGAAGAGAAACAAGCAGTTTATTGTAACTGCAAGCATATGACAAAAAGGGTCAAGAATCAGTAAAGAAACGGAAGGAGATGAGCTGAAGGCAGTAAGATGCCAAACTAAATGATATCAATGCCATCTCACAAGTTTATCTCATTACAACAAAGCCCAATATGTCTTTCAAAAGTGCCACATTTCTACCTCCTAAAACACAAGATAAGGAGCAGCTGAGCACTGAAGGCACATTCCCAGCATTTGAAGGAGGGCAAGCCCAACCTGAAGGCATGAGTCCAGCAAACTGAAAACCAAACACTGCAATACACTGGTCCAGAAACCACTTGGGACATGTCCCAAAACTCTGCTTCTGTCTAGCAGCATTGACAGCACACCCCTGTGACATGCAGCCTCCTGTCCTTTGTGAGCTACAGCAGTTCCACAGGAAGGAGGGGGGTGGATCTTGCCCAGAGCAGCTGTGGCTGGCCCATCCCTGGAAGTGCCCAAGGCCAGGTTGGATGGGGCTTGGAACAACCTGGGATCGTGGAAGGTGTCCCTGCCCATGGCAGGGGGGTTGGAAGGGGATAAGCATTAGGGTCCCTTCCAACTCAAGCCATTCCATGATCCTGTGATCTTGCAGAACATGATCCCTTGGGTTGTTTTCTCTGGTAAGTGTAGAGTTTGCCAAGCTCCCTTGCCAAGGGCTCTGAAGACTAAATCTGGGGCCAGGGTACTCAGATGTGACACATCCAAGCCTGAAAGACTGCCCAAGCATTTGTGAAAGGGAGAAAAATCAAAAGGCACTGACTCAGCCCTTCCTGTGACGTCTTCATGACGTCAAAGTGGTTATGTGGTCTCCTTCAACAAAATAGCTGACGTGAAAAAGGGGAGGATGATAAAGACTCTCTCTGCACTTGAGCTGTGCCTCCCTATGCAGCAGATGCTCCCTGGTGTGAAGTAAAAAGCAGATCTTATGAATGGAGAGTACTTACCTTCAAAAGAGTAATTTTTGGCAGCACTTTGGTGAATTAGTGCCCAAATCCTACTGCAGACTTATGAGTAAGGAGAGATGAAGAGGTTATGGCTCATGAGCTGAGCCAAGGCAATGACCTCATGAGCTCCTTGCTATGAAGCTTTCAAAAATAAAACCCAATCACCAGTGAAAACAAGCACCTCAGATGGATTTTGAAAGGATGAAGAAGGAGAAAGCGTCAAATTACAAGTTATGGTGAAGGAATTGTAGAGCCTGTGCATGTCCACGAGATGGCAGAGCACACCGTGCTGTGACAGCATCCCCAATGACTGGGATGCACGAATTCCAAACAAAAGAAGATCTGGGGGAGGTCGTTTGGGCTTGTTTTGTTTATTTTTCTGCATTTTAATTGCCAAAGAGTCATAGGCTTTCCTTGCAATATTTTGTTAAAATACTCTTGATAGATTCCAGCAGAAAAACTCATGTATAGGGATAACAACACCCAGATATACAGAACACTCTGCTTAACT
The DNA here is from genome assembly GCA_013396875.1 of Vireo altiloquus. Taxonomy (NCBI): domain Eukaryota; kingdom Metazoa; phylum Chordata; class Aves; order Passeriformes; family Vireonidae; genus Vireo; species Vireo altiloquus. Next base: position 324,971 of record VZRF01005195.1, on the reverse strand, counting down.
CCCAAATAACCAGAGTATTTTGCTCATTAGGGACATCACTGCATCTCTCTGTAGAGATACCCGTGCAGACCTGGATGTACACTGGAGATTAGTTCTAGATTCATGTCCTGTGTCTATCACACCTTAACACCAAAGGCACACAAACCCCCAAGCAGCCTGCAAGCAAGACTCCCTACCTCTCTCATATGTGGTGGTTTTAACCTTTCCACGGCTGCTGAAGCACACCCAGCAGCAAAACAGTTCCCTCTGATTCGTGCTGGAGGATGCTTGGACTGGTTCAGTAACACTGGAGGATGCTCAGACCACTCCAGTGGGGCTGGAGGATGCTCAGATTGGCCCCTGCATCTGTGCACGCTTGCTGTAAGCTACCCATGAGCTCTCAAACACAGACAGAACAAAAGTTTATACATCACCAACCTGAAAAGCCTCTTCTTCAGGATGCAACATGAACATAACAGCGAGGGACAACCCCGCAGGGTAAGGGATTTTCCCTTCACAAGCTTACATAAGGGAGTATTTTCCCTTATTCCCTGCCCCTCACTGCTCCACAGAGCCATTTAAAACAAGGGATAAAGAGCAGTAAAATCACTGTCAGCACTGCACAGTTGCATTCAAATCCAGTTAACAATGATATGTCAGGATTAAACCAGCTGTCTGCAAGTATTTCACTTGTCCATGTTGAACAAGATAAACCCTCACCCAGAGCCACCTGGGTCCTAGTTCCCACAGACACACATGACTGACTGTACATGCCAAGGTAAGGACATTTGCAAATTAATGCAGCACTGCACGAGTCTGCCCCGAGGCACAAAAAAAACATCAAATCCACCATTGCCACTAGGTCTTCCAGCTTAGAGATGTCACAGTAACAATTGAGCCAGGTATTAATGTATGTATTGGAATTAATTTGTTGCATTCAATGGACTCTTAGGACACGATGCAATGACAACCAGACTAGGAGGATCTGGCTTATTTAATAGCTGTTAAGTGAAACCCTCTTGAAGGAAATCAGCTCCTCGCACCAAAGATGGATTGATTCTTCATTTCCAATTATTTCCCAGGGAAACTAACCGTATTTTGCAGAATTAATGGGGTTTGTATCAGCTGAACCTGATTTTTTTCCCTGTGACCTAAAGTCCAGACATACCAAACATGGAAGAGACTGAGCAGGAAGCAGCTGCAGGCACTGCTCCTCCCTGCCAAAGTCAGCTGCCCTTCTCCATTCCTTCATGTATTCAGTGCCAAATATTTCACCCAAAAGAAACAGTAAGGCAGATTGTCACATGGTCTGCAGGATGAGCAAAGCTTTTCCTCACATGATGCATGAGCAAGAAGCCCAGCGAGCTCTTGGCTGAGCACTGAAAAAGGTAACACCACCACAGCACACGAGATGTTTTCATCCTTGCCTCTGGAGGCAAAGAGATTTCAGCAAAAACACACTGAGCATCCTCAGAAACTTGCCTAGCTCAGGGCACTCAGCTCCTTTGAGGATTAGGGGTCTATAAAAGGAAAATTTATATGATGCTGACAAACTGACTTATTCAACCTGATTTCTGAACTGTGGGGTCTTATCCTGCTATTCCCAACATCCAAGCATCAGAGGTCATTTAACCAGAACTGCCAAAACTGGGCTGTAAAGAGAGATCTGGGGAAAGAACAGGCTGGAAAAAACGTACACGTGGATTATCTCTGCATATAAACCTCGGCACGCCCCAAAGAGGCAATACCTGGGTCAGCACACAGGCACTTCCTGACAGCAATTTATTTTGGAGCTGTCAGAAGGGGTTGATGCTTTTCAGAATCATCTTTTCTTAAACGTATGAGCCCTGTGTATGTGTACATACAAAATACGTATACAGGTATATAATGCCCTCAGTGTATCACCACCCAACAAGGCCTGCATGGGTCACTGCCTTTGCCCAGCACTAACACCCAAAAAAACAGGGACACATCTCCATCCCAAAGGACCTCAGTCCAGCAGCTTTCCCACTCCTGAGGAGGGTTTCCTAAGGGAACACAAGGCAGGGAAGGTGCTGCTGCTGGTCTCCACCATGGCAGCGAGAGGTGTCCCCATCACCCACCTGCCACACTGGAAGGACTTTCTCTATGTCGTTCAAGTTGATGCTGTCACCATCCTCGTACTTCCCCTTTCCAAGCCTGTAGCAAGAAGAAAACAAAACAAAAGCACGTGAAAACTCGCTGGAGACACAGTTAATTTTCTATTACGGCACAAGGGGAATATCAGTTCTTACTGCAAAGGCCTCTCACAGAAACAAAGAGGCTCTCTCTGGAGCAAGTGTGCTGTGCCTCCAAAACACTCCCACGCAGGCGTAAAGCTGTTAATACAAAATTAAATGCTTTGCTCAGTCCTCTCCACCTGCACCATCTGCCACAGCCTGCAAACACTTTTGGTAGTAGCAGCAGTGAGAAAACCAAAGGCAGCCCTGAGCCAAGGGTGACTCGACTTCCAGACCAAGTAAAACTGAAAGCACAGCCCACCTCGACAGCAGAAATGAGAGCACAAAAAGAGTAATGAAAAACATTTCCTTTGAAGCACTGCTCATTTTCTGGTCTCCACAGGAGCTCCAGCTTCCCTGCTGAGAAAGGTGTCGAAAATCAGTCGAAAACACATACCTCAGACAGGAAGCAGCAATCGATATAAATATAAACAGACAATTTGAAAGACAAAGAAATTGGGGTGAGAAGTCAAGTATTCACACACCATACACAGAACTGGCAGCTGAAGAACTTTCTTGGAACAAGAAAGGAAAAAAACAATCCAAAGATAATTACTAGCTGGATGCAGTGAGTTTGTGATGATACAGAGGAAGAAAAAAAGGTCAATAAATAACATCCTTCTATTTTTTTTTTTTTTATTATGCAAGAGTTAGAAAGCATTTTTTCTCAGTTAGAAGCAAGATATTGTTAAATAAGATACAGTAGAGAATTTGGTAGCAACAGACCCAGGTAATCAGTGCCTAGAAGTCAGAGAAAAACAGATCTTGCAATTAGAGAAAATGGGAGAAAAAAATCGAGAAAAATGGTATGTGCTGAAGTACTGGGCTCCCAAACCAGCAAGCTGAATGGAAGCAATTTAATTAACCTTAATCAAATTGAGCACCCTGGTTTAGTAAAAGGTGTCTCTGCCCATGGCAGGGGGGTTGGACTAGGTGATCTTGAAGCCAAACCATTCTGAGATTCTATATTGGTAAGAAATCAGAGGTGTTCAACAATTGACTTTCCATCATAGGTGAAATCCTGACTTTGATTTACAAAGGGAAAAATACAGTGTGTGTACACATACATAAATACACATATGCATGAAAAAATACTGATATATATGTATTTATATAGATGAGAAAAATCGTGTCACACATCTGGGGACAAATAATGCCAGCTGCAGGTGCAGAACACAAACGTATTGTAGGAAAAGGTCATCTGAAAAGGGTGGGGACCATCCCAGGCTGAATTCCTGATGCTGAACTGTGGCAAAGAGGCAAGGGATGAAGAGGATACAGGGATTAGGGGGATGAAGGTAGCTTTCCTCTAGAGACAGCGTGGCTGAGCCCCAGCTACAGGACCACAGGCAGCGCCAGCAGTCGCGTTTCAAAGAGGTGGTAGGGAAATTCCTTTTCTCTACCAAAAAAACCCAAGTGATATATGTGCCTGGGAGATACCTAGAATGAAGAGAAAACATCAGCTACAAAAGGTTGTTTGATCTGGAAGAGTAAAAGCAGAGCAAGAGCTAGAACTGGAAATTAAAGCCAGATGAATTCAGGTCAGAAACATGGTACAGTTCCCTGGTTTTTCTTAACTGCTCCACTTTTGATTATTCAGCATGCCACCAAACAGCATCTTCCAATAAAAGCAGGTGTCTTCCTGGAGGAAAACACTTCACCCAAGCAAAAGTCACTTGAGGTCACACAACTGGATGCAACTATATGGCCAGCCTTGGGCAACTGATCGGACTAAGGAAAAAGATGGTTCTTTTAGTGTTAAAAACGCACACTGAACAGCATAATCCTTTTGTTTTGTTTTTTTTCTCCTCCATTATTTTTTTCACGGCACAGCTAGATTGTTAAAAAAAGCTTCCCATTCAAGCAAGAGGGAAAATGCCTAGCTAGCAGGTGGAGAGGCTCAGCAAGGTGAATCTTGGCACAGATTCACCATGGAGAGCTGATGAATGCACAGCACCGTCAGCTCTAGAAGTTAAAAAATAACAACAATTTTGTATTTCTTTGTGCTTCCTCTGTTCTGGCCAGGTTACTTACATGGCATGCAGTTTGGGAGATGCACTGTTTGTGCTGGTAACTTCTCCTTAACTTTTCTGCAGATACACTAATTCTTACTCCACTTTTGCAGCTGTAATATTTCGGAGTGATTAAGTATCCTGCCTCCACACTGCTTCCTCTACCTGTTTGCAATGTGGGCATTCACAACACAGCAAGAATCAGAGGAAAACCAGAACACCAACCCTGCTGCATCCTCCCTGCATATAGCAGGTGTCACTGACAGGATGGCAAACGCCATCAACCACGGAGCCCATTTTACCTTCTCTTACAGAGGAAGCACATTATATCTTATTTTACAGAGGGCCCCTCCATCTCATTTTTGAAACCCATCTGAAAAAATGGGAGTAAACTTGACTGAGACTTAGTGACTTAGAAATTTAGTGTTACATTGTTCGAAATGTTCTGAAAATTGCTCTTTATAAACCTGCAGTATGCCTTACAGAGCAGGAAAAATAGGTTGTGTGAGTGTTCTTGTCACTGTATGGTACAGGAGCCTCCTGCAGATGCTGAGCCTGGGCTGGTGTAGGATTGCTGGCCTGGCTGGATGTTTCTAATTGTTTCCAATCAACTGTTCTAATAACAATTCTAATCTCGTCTTCTAAACAAGATGTGCAGACCAGCCATATGGCACTGGCCAGTACTTTAGCAAAACCAAGTTATCAGCAGAAAAATGTCTCCAAGAGAAGATTTCCATCCCTGCAAAAAACATGGCAGTGACGGACACACCAGCTGCAACTTTCTCAACCGAATCTTTTAAAAAATCTGTTCTGATTTTTTCCTTCCTCTATGCTCTGAGTGATAGGGTGAGGAAAACTTGATCTATAGAGTCATGGAATTGTTATGGTTGGAAAAGACCTCTCAGATCACCAAGTCCAACCATCCCCCTGGCACTGCCAAGGCCACCACTGACCCATGTCCTCAAGTGCCACATCCACATGGTTTTTAAATCCCTCCATGGATGGGGACTCCAACATTGCCCTCAGCAGCTGTGCCAGGGCTGGGCAACCCTTTCTGTGAAGGAACTTTTCCTAAAATCCAATCCAAACCTCCCCTGGTGCAACATGAGGCCTTTATCTCTTATCCTGTCATTTGTTATATGGGAAAAGAGCCTGAATCCCACCTAGCTGCATCTTCCTGTCAAGGAGTGATTGTTTTTCCATCTGCAGAGAACCTGCAGAGAAATGGTGATATCCATCCAAGCAACACTGGTGAGCCACTTGGTGCCAGCACACATTTATTTGATGTGACCAACCAACAACCAGTAAGGAATCCAGAAATACCTGCCACCACCAAAAGGAGCTGCTGAATGTTTTCACAGTTTTATGAATCACATCGATGCTCTTTCCCTAACTCTCACTGGGAAGAACACTGGAAACCCTGTCACTCACAGGAACTGTAAACAGGTCAGCACTAAGCCAGGATCTTTCCTCCAGTATCCAGAGATGTTTAAATCTAAGACACCTGGATCTAGGAGACTTGGATGCAGAGTTATTTAAACACTGAGATGCATCAAGCAAGACAAAAATACAGAGAACAACTCTGCTCCAGCCCAGAACTGGATGACAGAGGAGCCAGACACACTGACTGTGGCATCCTCAAACTCTGTAAATTGTCCAGTGCTTCTTCTATGTCCTCCACGTGAGGTGCGCCACCACGCCAAAGTTCCTAGAGCAAGGGAGAAGTTAAGAGACCTTCCTGGAGAGCACAGTATTGCAGACACAGCACTCACCCTTCTCTGTCTATGTGAGGCAATGGGTGTTTGGAGGTGTTTCGCAGTTTTCTGTGAAACTGGGTGAAATCTAGTTTTTCAGGCTGCAAGTCCCATGTCGCACCACTAGGAAAGAAAAACGGGAAAAAACAAAGAAAGAAAGTCCACTACTAACTAAACATCACTGAGCTGAAGAGCAGAGGGCACATTGGAGCCTGCAGACAAGGAAAACTGGCATTTCTGGGAGCACTGCTCCCTGCTGGAGAGCACGTGGATGTGAGCCTCCGACCTTCACACTGACGTATTTCTTTTCATCTCATTTTTTCTTGTTTTTCAGGTACGCTGAGCTCTTGTGGCTTGATCTAAGCCTCTAATTTTGATACAGAACACACCTTGCATGATATACTCGCTCTCTGTATCAAGAGGGTATGGCAACAGGTACTGGTCTGGGCCATGCAACAATGTTCTGTCTGGTCCTGCACACCCGGTCTGCTCCAGTGACTCAACACCTGCAGACTGTACAAAAAACCAGACAGAAAGCATATTTCACTGCTTTCCCACACTGAGGCAGCAGCTAGGAAGCCAACACATAATGGAGCCTCCAACTAATAGGAGAGTAAAATCCCAGAGCAGCAGCTCAGAGCTGACTCCAGTCTTGCCTGTGCAGCTCTGGGGTAACTACAAGTAATTGTACTGGAGTACAATGTACCCTTTTGGTACCATTTCAGGTGTTTGGACTGCAAACCCATCCTGCAGCCTTTCCAAAGCACACAGGATGCTTTCAATAGATTGTCCTTGGTGCCACAGGCTAAATGGGGATGGGGAGGAGCAGTGCTATCAGGGTACTCCCTGGTGCCTGGGTACCTGCAGGATGAACACACTGCTGAAGGCTACGAGAAGGCAGAGTCCATCTTAAGAGTCCATCTTTCTCTGAAAGCATTTTAAAACCAGCTTACCTGAAGGAGTCGAAGGTGTTGGCAGCCCAGATGTCTGTGCCCAGCATGTCAAGGTTGCTCTCCTTGTTGCCATTCTAGGAGAGAGGGAAAGGTGGTTACTTCCCAGGAGGTACATAGGAGCTATCCAGGCTATGGCACAGCCTCTCCCACCACCAGCCACGGAGGTGTCTTGGCTCTGCACAAGGATTTTGTGCTCCTGTGTCAATCCACGCTCACCACAATGCAGAGATCCCTCACCTGCCGCAAAAGTGCACCGTGAAGGCCAGGAGTGACACTTTCAGCCTTGGGGACACAGAGCTGTGCCCAACACAGAGCAGACCATGCACTAGCTTAGCTCTGACTCCAGCCCTGTCCTCCTGCACCATGTTCACAACCATGATGCACCATGGTCCAGGGGGCAGGCTGAGATTCACAAAATCACAGAATTTAGGTTGGAAAAGACATCGAGTCCAACCTGTGCCCGATCCCCACCTTGTCACCCAGCCCAGAGCACTGAGGGCCACGTCCAGGTGTTCCTTGAACATCTCCAGGGATGGGGACTCCACCACTGCCCTGGAAAGCCTGTTCCAATGCTTAACAACCCTTTCCAGGAAGAAATTCCTCCTGATGTCCGCCCTGAGCCTCCCCTGGCCCAGCCTGAGGCCGTTCCCTCTCCTCCTGTCCCTGTTCCCTGGGAGCAGAGCCTGACCCCCCCCGGCTGCCCCCTCCTGTCAGGGAGTTGTGCAGAGCCACAAGGTCCCCCCTGAGCCTCCTTTTCTCCAGCCTGAGCCCCTTTCCCAGCTCCCTCAGCCGCTCCTGGGGCTCCAGCCCCTTCCCAGCTCCATTCCCTTCCCTGGACACACTCCAGCCCCTCAATGTCTCTCTTGTCCTGAGGGGCCCAGAGCTGTCCCCAGCACTGGAGGTGCCCCAGCAGTGCCAGCACAGGGGACAGGCCCTGCCCTGGGGCTGTGTCACACCATGGCTGGCATAGCCCAGGGGCCATTGGCCTCTTGCCCACCTGGGCACCCCTGGGCTTGTGTCCAGCTGCTGGCACCAGCACCACCAGGGCCTTTCCCCATGGGCATTATAAGAAGCCCCCAGCCATCTGTGAAACACCTTGAATTTTCCTGTGCAGCTGCTTTTGTCAAAATGGACACAACCATTTAAAGCAAAGACATCACATGTGGTATTCAAAGGCCCTTTACAGTCATCAGCCCTCACATGTCCTCTCTGCACAAGGAGGGATGCCGTCTCCACCCTTTGCAGGCGAAGTAAAGCAGGTTGGATTTTGCCTTTCGAGACCATTCAGGCTTGACTCAGTCTGGATGGATTGAACGCATTGCAAATAGGGAATCTCATATTAACCAATTAACCCCTCAACGTTTTTTACTCAGATTACTCATAATCTTTCACGTACTCAGATTATTTAATCATTTGGGTCCAAATGGTGCCACTCTGGCAAAACATGTGCTAGAGAACGTGGATTCTGTCTATTCTCCGTCATATAACTTCTGTAATTTTCAAATATTTTTAGTATCAACCAAGACACTAAGAAAAAATGTGGCCATTTCTTAATGAAGTCCCAGAGCATAATCTGCTCACAAAGTGAGCAACACTTTCCCAACCAGTGTCAGGACACATGTCCTCAGTGAACAGATGGTTACACTTTGCAGTCATTTCCAGCACAACAACCAATTCAGACACCAGAAACTCCAAACACAGACATGTTGCTCCCCTTTTAGTTTCCTCCAAGGGGTTTATGGATTATGATTTTAACCCCTGGGGATCTGCAAACTGACATGTCTCTCAGAAATAAACTACAGGAAATACATAATAACTCCCGTGATCAGTTACAGAAGCTGAGCTTTTTATTTGAGGCAAATGTAAGCACAATTTTCTCCCACCAAGCACAGGAATTAGTTTTTAAAATCCTTCCAAGCATCCAAATGCAGTAAAATGGAAGTACACATGTGCCTTCTGGCACAGAAAGAAGCTGTCACCTCTTCTTGCAGACCAATCCATTTCAGGTGGTGAGGAGGTCAGGCAGGTCCCAGGCAGCAGCTGGATGCTCTCACCCAAACCTGGCCCTCACAGAGGATGTCCCCATAACCTCTTGGAGAGACTCCAAGCATCAGCCACACTCCAAAAGGATGGTGCTAGGCCCCAGTGATAACACATCTTGTTATTAAGTCATGAGACACTGTGGCCATTTCAAGACACCCTTTTGGTAGAACCAGTTTCTGTCTCAGCTCACAGGACATGGTGCAGCCTTGCAGCCCTGTGCTTACTAAAGTGCTCACAGCACAGTGCCAAGATTCAATAATAAGACTTCAAAAAGCCAATTCTCAAATCCAGGTATGATAAAGATTAAAAACTGCATGTATTTAAGAAAAGCAGTGACTCGCTGTCAGTCCCCCCAGGACTGCAATTATAACCATGAGCAATTTTAACATGAAGCTCCCAGTGACCCAACCCTCAGCTTTAGATAATCTTTTTCACTGAGAATGAGTTAGTACTGCTGAAAATTAATTAATTCTCTAGGAATGATGACTGAGAGACACGCTTTCAAGAGTAACACCAGTACTCTGAGCTATGATCCAGTAAAGCAGATCCAACAGACAGAGTGGTTTAAATGCAGGTCCACAACCTCTGTCCTCCAGCCCTTGTGAGCACAAATGACCTCTGTCCACTGCTGCCCAGCCCCTGTAGCTGCCCACACAAACAGGGACGGGCCCATGTGGACTCTGGCTGTTTACCATGCATGCAGCTTCAGCAAATTCCCCACAAAGTCAGCATTTGCGTGCGTGCAGCAGCTTCCCAAAGCCCAGCTCAGCGTCCCACCTCTCGCTGCTCCTCATTACCATCCTCCAGAAAACCAATACAAAATCATGCCCTTCGCTGCACAACTGCAACCCTGTTAAATCACCACTGCACACAGAACAACACCACAAGCGGCCACCTGGGTCCCTGCTACAAATTCAGGGATTATCCTGTGCCAAGTGTTACTTAAGCATTTTTCAGTTCTGAGCTTGAGGAGCGTCCCCCACTTTTCCTCCTTCTCATCTGCCTACAACCCCTGGCTGCATTTTCGTAGAAAATAAAAAATGATGACATAGATACTGAAGTGTCTGAAAAGGCTCCAATTATGGGTTTCCTTGTTGAGAACTGCAAGTTTTCATATGAAAAATTCAGATAAAAATATAGAAATGTTGAGGAAGACAGCATAATCCCTGCTCAAAGAGGAAAGGATATGCTGAGTCTCATTTCCACCAGAAAGGATCATCACTTTCTAGATACAGCCTGGTTCTGTGGGTCTTCTCCCACCACAGCACGGCTCAGGAGGAAAAGCTATTTCCTCAAGCTCTTCAGGAAGATAGAATGGATGAATGGACCAGGACTTTGAGCACCGGTTCCAGACCTTAGAGTCTGTCCTCCACTTCTGGCACTCACCTCTGCATAGAGGAGAGTGACTCCAAGAGAAGACAGCAAGACAGAGGCTGACTGAAACGAACAGGAATAGTCCCTAGTCTGAGTTCAAGGATGGACCCAAAACCATATAAAAATTCTTACAGCAGGGTAGGAAGGTAACTCTCCATCTAGCCCTGCAGACAGCTCACACAGAAAGCAGCTGGACTCAAGATCACCATTTAACATCATCTATATGCTGTCCACTCGTCTTTCGACTTCTAATGAAGACCTGCCAGTAAATAATTACAGACATCTCTTGATTTCCCAAAACCAAAATACTCCAAGACTTCAAATACAGAAAAAATTTCTTTTTTTCCTGATTTCCTTTGCACTTAACCAGCTGACTAGAGACTTCTTTCCCCATATTAAGGTACTTAGCACATCTAAGCGGGTCACACATCATGAGTGAATTAAATAGGCCTTTGAAGTGTCCTTCACAGGGGACATGCACCCACACCTATGTGTGACACACACCACAAACACGTCGTGAGGAGGATGCCTCCAATAAGCTGCAAGCACAGGACACAGCTTCAGCACGTCGCTACCAGGTAGACCTTGGCTGATTGCCTGAACTGGCTGCTTCTCCTGTGGCTGCCAGACCTGGATCCAGAGCCCTGCCTGGAGCCTGACCCTGGCTAGGATCCTGTGCTCCCCCTGCTGCTGTGATCCCGCTCTTCCTGAAAACAACAAACAGGTTGCTTTAGCCAAGGGCAACTCCATCCCACACGCTCCAAAACCACTGACCTGGCAGGACAGGAGAGCTCCAGCTCACAGGCCAATCGTGCCATGCCCGTGACCAGCATCCTGATTGTGGGGCTTCCTCTGGGTTCTTTAACATGTTCTATTTACACATTGCAAAGGGCTGACACTGAGGGAGGCTCTGATGAAGATAAGATTTGGCCCTAGTGCTCTAGTGTATGCATTGGGAAAAATAATACTTACCTTCTCCATTTTCATGAGGATTAATTATGTATATTCATCAACCCCACAGCCTCTAAAGTTGCTTAAGGGTATTTGGACAAGGTCCTTAATAACATGCTTTAACTTTTGGTCAGCCTTGAATGGAGCAGGCAGTTGGACTGGATGATTGTTGTACATACCCTCCAACCCAAACATTCTGTTCTACTCCATTCCATTCCATTCCATTCCATTCCATTCCATTCCATTCCATTCCATTCCATTCCATTCCATTCCATTTATTTTACAGAATCACAGAATATTTTGAGTTGGAAGAGACCCACAAGGACCATCAAGTGCAACTCTTAAGTGAATGGCTCATACAGAGGTCAAACCCATGACCTTGGTGTTTTTAGCACTGTGCCCTGACCAACTAAACTAATCTCAGAGTCCATTCCATTCCATTCCACTTCCTTAATTCCCCTCCCAGGCCCAAATCAACTTCTCAGCTGGTTTTCCTGCTGCTCAGACCACTGCTGGAGTATGGTTACATGGCTGAGAACTCCTGTACTTCACCAGGAGACACATCACACAAATAACTATTTTTGTCTCTTAAGGAGCTGTGCCTGATGTTCTCCTTTATTCTCTCACTTGTTGTGCTGTCAAGTAAGCTGCAGGTTTCTTGTTCAGCCCTCAGGGCATAATGACTCATTTAAAAACCAGAATAACTCACCTGACCAGCTCTATCCAAACACCCCACAAGGTGCTTGGGGAAAAAGGTGGGTATTGTCAAGGTAATTGTTCCAAAAGCTTTGCTTGGAGGCTTGGGAAAGGCTTTTGATGTGACCTAAAATGATTAAATCCCCATGATATCATGAATTGCAGAATATTCAACTCTTCCAAGTACTCTGAAAACATGGGAAATACAAAGAGAAGCCTATGTTTTAGGACTGGTGTGAGAGCTGACACTTCAAGACGGTTTCTCATGTCTCAGACATCCTCATGGGGCTACATGAGGTCCTGCAGATACTGCCATGGGCTAAGGCAAGGGCAGGGCCACCTTGGCCTTCAAAGCCAGAAGGACTCACCACTCAAACTGCTTTTGAACACAACAGCCAAGTCTGGCTCACTAATCTGAGGGCTCAGATGAGGTCCCAGCTCCACCACTGACTTGGATGAAGCAGGAAGACAACTGCACAGCAGAACCTAAACTGTCTAAGGTGATGCTACCCAGTGGTCCAGCATGGATCTTGATGCACATGAAACATGGAAGTGTTCACCCAACACAAGGAATTGGAAGAAAAACACTCCAGTGCTGGTTTCTGCATCGCTCCAGCTGGACATTCTCCACCCTACAGCCTAGTAAGTTTCAAGCAAGCTCAAATACATTGACTTCAAAAGAGATTATCTGTTTTTCAAGTTGTATATAAATGAAATCTGAAAGGTTGTAGTTATTCCCACTGACAGTTAAAGCACCAAGTTCTTCCCTTCTCATCACACCCTGATCTAAATCTCCCAATGGCTGAGAAATGCCAAATAGCACAAAGGGAGTTGTTCAGTTGACATGGAGGGAAAAAATACTTGGTGGATGTCAGGCAGACCACTTTAAGAAGCCCTGGGGAAGAGCCAACCTTGTAGGCATCCTGAGAAGTGAGAAATACCTCCCTTGACATGGGAAAGATGTGCACTCACTGAAAAGGTGGTTGGGAGAAATGCACCTTCACTGTTTGATGTTTGAAGGATCGGTTGTATCCTACACACTGAACATCTTGTTCACCCACACAAAGTTTCTGTGCCAAATGCTATGGTGGGACCAGGTCAGCACATGCACCCTTTGCTTTGAAAGGCACACTGAAAATAAAAACTATCCGTTTACATTCATTTATATTATTGTTGACACAACTTTTAGATGTACTTTTCTGCAGACAATCCAAGCTGTTGCAAATTCCAGAACTGTGGCTGGCCACCCAGCTTGTGAGAAACAAGAATATTGGTCCCACCATGCATCAATGTCCACTGAGAAAAGCCACTGGATACAGCACAAACCAGCTGGATCCCAATCACAGGTGATTTTACTAAATCAGCTTGTCTCCTGGCTCTAACTCAGTCTGGGCTTTTTGTCCTGTTTACCTCTCTTACCTTTAGCAAACACTGATACTAATATTGAAAGCAAAATAGTTTTTAAAATAAAATTGCTACACTAAAAACTGTTGAAATGTCTGCTGAAGATGCAAACAGTCCAAACTGAGTATGGCCTGAATATACTCATGTTCAAACTCACCAGCACAGCCAAGCTCAGTATTTTCCCCAAATTTCTGACTTACTGCTATAGATGAACAACTTTTTACTGGTACCTTACTGACAGGGATTCAAATCTCCAGAATGAAAATACAACCCCCAGAAACAGTCCCAGACATTTCTGGTGGCTTTGTGTCCTGTAATAAAGCTTTTCCATGCTAAAATGGACCCTTTCTGCAGACCTTCTGTGGGAGCAGGGCTGCTCATGCCAACTTCATGGGTGAGGCACAAGGAGTGGGTGAGAGCATGCAGGTAATGGCTGTTCCTTAAAAAACCAACCAAGCAACAAAACCCCTTCACCAGCATCATTGCAAAGCCCATAAGAACCTGTTCCCAAGCCCACAGAGGCAGCTGGAGTCCAGCAGAAAGCCATGGCTTGGCACTGGTGAGATGTGGCACTGCTCTTCCTCCATCCTGCACCACCACCTGCGTGTGTTCCACACAGGGCTCCTGCTAAACAAACCCAGTGGGCTGCAGGAATAGAATTGCCTGCCAAAGCTGGCAAACACTGAAGAAACAGCTGTAATGGCACAAATCCCTCCATCCCTTGCCTCCTGCTGATCCAATCCCCCATCACCTGGCCCCATTACTCTGCCATGTCCTCAAAAAACCAAGGCTCTCCCAAACTCTCCCCAAATAGCCCTTGAACTCTTGCTCCTATTTGGGGTCTTATTTGGGCTCCTCCACCTACCTTTTGTGGTCTACACTCACCAGCAGGAGATGGGACTTCTGAGCCACCCTTTGGGACTGGAAGGGAAAACGCCATCCCTCCAGAGACTGATTCCCAGAAGCTGCTCAAACCCATGCCAATGCTTCTGGCCAAGCTCTGCACCTTCTCAGGAACAGCCAGGCTCATGCACATTACCACTGCCAGCAGCCCTCCTTCAGAAACCAGCTGTCAAATCTAACATTTGCATTTTAGTTAGCAATAATCATATGTTTCACTTACACCGCAATTTTCACCTTTGCAGCGAGCTCTTTGAGGCATGAACTAATTAATCCTGCTGCCTTTGCCAGCTCAAGAGTTAATACTTCCTGCTGCTTCAGTGCAAGTTTGAAAATCCTATTTGCAGAAAAAGGAGATAAGTTTCCCCAGTGCAGAAGCCATAAATGGAAACACAGTGATCACCTACGTGGTTGCTCTCAGTGATGATAAGTATGGGTGAAGTGGGCTGTGCTGGTAGAGATGTAGATCAACCCTGGCAGCAGCACAAGTTTTAAGTGTCCTGAAGATATTAGTGGGTTCTGGATGGGATTCATGTTCAATCGTATGTAAAACTTTCAATATTCAAAGTACAGCATTCATAGGTGGGCCAGAGGAAAAACAACAGGAAACTGGAGGAGTTCTCAAGCCCCAAAAGCCTCTGAGATATTCCCCAGCATAATAAGGGTGACATCTGCACCTAGGAGATCCCTAGATAAAGTTGTGGGGTATTCTTCAAATGACCTCTCAACTTTAATCCTGGCCAGAACAGAAAACAGCTATCATGTAAAAGGCCCCTTTTGAGGTTTTTCTGCAAAGGAAATTTTCATGCACCAGATTTGTGCTGCTGCCAAATGTTCTCGTTACGCAGAATTTTTGCATTGCACTCCGAGCATCTCCCTAGACCTATTCTGGAACAACCACTCCAATTTTTCTACGGAAAACCAAAGGCTTAATTATTTTAATAATTCAAAATACACCTTAAAAAAACCCCAACAACAAACCAACCACAAGATTACTCTAAGTATCTTAGTAGGGTAAACTTTCTAGCTTCTTTCTTCTCTAAGTATTACATAACGCTGTAAGAACATCAGAAATTGCTACAAAAATGTCATGCAGAAACTCCAACCCTTTTGGCTCTTCCCATCCCAGGTCTATATCCACCTTCCCCAGCCCTCTCAAATCTGAAGAAGGGACACCAAACATCACTTTGAACTCTTCTTCCATCAGGGAAAGTAAAATTTTATCTATTCCTGTGTCTCAATACAGGACCAAAGGACCAGACGGACTTCAAACTAGGAGGTAAAGCTTACAAGATCTTTCTGGACCACCTGGGAAGTGACCAAACCTGTGTGGCTGTGTTTTTTGGACAACACTGGAAGAGCCATGCTAGCCAAGGATGTGCTATAAAACTTGTTTACACACAGGGATGAAGAGGAGGAACACTGAGGGCTCTCAGAATGGCACTGTGAACTCCAGATGTGCTATGGAAACCCATCAGCAAGGCCCTGTCCCAGCCTCAGAAGAAATTACTCATGTCATCCTTTCCCTGCCTGGAGCTTCAGCACTGACTGACCTACTCATCCAAACCTGGAAGGATGAAGACCTCAAAAGCAAATCAAGTCTCACCAAAATAAGAGTGTGGGAAGATCTACAATGGGCAGACAGCCATCCCCCGGTCTTCTCTACCCAAAGGGAAACTGAGGATGACAAGATGTCCTCTCATGTGAGTCACCAGTGACACCAGGCCCAGAAGACACCTCCCTTCACCCTCAGTAAGTAGCAACAGTTCTCCAAAGTAGGTAGAAAAGCAGTGAAGCATCTCCCTCCCAGACCTCCTGACACCAGAGCAGGCATCTGCTTCAGAAGAGGCACTGCTGCTTCATGAGACCAATCCCAAACAGAAGTCCCAGAGAAAGTTGCACCTTTACACCAGCTAAAGGACTTGATTTCTTTCTCAGCAGTCCTCTTGACTGAGCTTATGGACTTAATTGAGTCCATAATTGAGCAGTGCTGCATTCACTAAATGAGGAAGCGTCACCCAGCAATTACAGGCAGAAAAGTGACTGGTTTCCTCAGAGCTGCTCTTTGATCACAGGCAGGTCACCCCACTTAAAGTTTTACTTTCTTCCTCCATCAGGCAGGGATACACCAACATGTACTCACTGGCAAAGGCAGTGTCTGTCTTTTGCTTTCTCTTTTTCTCTCAGAAACATGAAAACAGTGTCTGCAGCATCAGCCAGCACCCACCTGCTCCAACAGATCCTCTGCATGGTGGCCAACCTCAGCCAAATTCAGTGTACAAACTGGCCCTGGGCTATGACGTGAGCAGGTCTATGAGATGGAGAACCCCAAACATGCTCCCCAAACATGGAATTGTTGGAGTAAGTCCAGAGGAGGCCATGAAGCTGACACAAGGGCTGGAGCACCTCGCCTATGAAGACAGGCTGAGAAAGTTGGGGCTGTTCAGCCTGGAGAAGAGAAGGTTGTGTGGAGACCTCACGGCACCTTCCAGTGTCTCAAGGGGCTACAAGGAAGCTGGAGAGGGACTCTGCATCATGAACCATAGTGACAGGACAGGGAGTAATGGGTACAAATTGAAAGAGGGGAAATTTAGACTGGATATTAGGAAGAATTTTTTTATTGTCAGAGTGGTGAGACACTGGCCCCAGCTGCCCAGGGAGGTTGTGGACGCCCCAACCTTGGCAGGTGGGTGATTTTTAAGGTCCATTCCAACCTCTTAACACTCTATAATTTCTAAAAGTCCTTACAGAGTCATCCCTCTTGTTTTCTTTCAGATCTGGACCCAAGGATGGGCAACTCAAGTGAGACACAGGCTGTCCATCAGCACAGGGAAAATTAATTACAAATTTAGTCAAGAGATCCTGCCAATCCAGCCCTATCTGGTTAGCCAAGAACTTGGGGCATTAAATGTTGCCTGCCGATGTCACTGGACTTAAGCCAGCAAGACAATTTCACTGCTAACTTCAGTTATCTGGACCCAATGACATGGCCCCTGTCCAAGACCATGATCCCTTCCCACCTGCCTCTGCAGCATCCACCAGGGAGGATGTCCTGGTGGTTGATTCCAGGAAGTCAAGCAGCACTGACGCCTGCAAAAAAAAAATTCTCTGGAATTGACGAAGAAATCTGCACAGATAATTCGATTTTTCCATTCTCCATTTAAACTGAGTTCCACTGTGCATTGAAATCTGGTGTTTCCCAAGAGATAGCCTTCATATATTGCCCCACATCTCCTACTGCTTTTGCTTTGGCAACATGGCAGCTTTTCCAGCCATGACTACAGGCCATGGGCATGGAATGACAGGACCTTAAACCTCACCTCCTTCCACCCCATGCCATGGATAGGGACACCTTCCACTAGACCAGGTTGCTCCAAGCTCCGTCTAACCCGGCCTGGAACATCACCAGGGCTCTGGGCACCCTGGGCCAGGGCCTCACCACCCTCACAAGGAAGAATTCCTTCCCAATATCCCATCTAACCCTGCCCTCTGGCACTAGGAAGCCATTCCCACTTGTTCTGTCCCTCCAGGCCCTTGTCAGAACTCTCAGGTTGGTGCAGTTTGGGATGCTCTTTACTCCATGTGGTATCATCTCCAGCCAAGGCCCAGGAGTGCAAACTCACTGCCCTGCCCCGGCACCATGTGCTGCTGTTTCTGCTGGTTTAACGGGAGGGCAAACCAAGCCACCTCCTCCACCACCAGCTCCTCGGGGAGGACAAGACAAGGGTGCTACAAGCAAGGTGTAGGATTATCCAGGTGTGATCCACACACCCCTCCTGCTCCTTCACTGCTCAGCAGATCAACAACATGACCATCAACTGGAGAAGCCGCTGAGGGCCCAAACCCTGTACCAAGTTCCTGCTGCACCTGGTCGAACAAGGACACAAGCAGCAGAATGAAAACAAGTCCTGTTTACTGCCAACAACACAGGTTTTTGCTTGGTGATGATGGGTGACAGCTAACCACCATGGAGAAAGGGAGTGACTTGGCCAGGAAGGAGGATTTTCAGCTCTCCCTCTCCCACTGCCTGGAGAAATGGCACAAACCTGCAGTTGTTCTGTTTCTTGTTAATGCCCTTTACATAAGGGGAGCCTGGGATGAGGTCCTGCCAGGCCTTTCATGTACCAAGAGCTCTGCTGGCTCCCTAAATATGCACCATACCAGAAGTCTTTTACTTAATGAATTGCTCTCAGAAATATATCAAAGAGCTTCCTACTTGCCACAGCCTCACATGGGGAATGCAAATAAAGTATTATATAAAAACTTCCCACTGGCTCTTTTTGGGGAATAAAAAAAAAAAAAATCCAAACATAAAAGGGTTTAAAATTATTCCATTATCTAAACCTTCCTCATTTGTAGAGGCAGTGAGGTGTTCAAATAATATTTTGAGTACCTGGTCTTCGCCCCAGAGGCTCATACAGGGTGAGACCTAGCAAACCTTCTGGAGGTTTAGTGGAGCATGGCCATGCCATGCAGCAAACAAAGAGACCGCAGTAGGAAACCAGAATTACAGATGAGCAGAATGCAATTGTGAGACTAGGATTTTCTCAGCACATGAGTTCACAAAATATATCTCAGGAGATTCCCTCATGAGCAGACCATTTTCTCACAGCCACCTGTCCACAGAACTGGAAAGACCAGGAGGTTTCAGGGGGAATTTTTTCTGTTTTTAAGCCACTGCTTTGTATGGGATGCCTATCTGCCAGCCTGTGGGAACTGACATCCATCTAGTCTCACAGAGCTGCTAATAAATGTCTCACCAAGTAGTGCAAGAGCAGGACAAGTCTGAGGTGCTCTTTTCCAGAGATACCCAAAACCATCAGAAACCAGCAATTTAGGAATACCCTGGACTGCAGGTTGCACCAAGATATCTCATTTTCACACTTAAATTGTGTTTTATTCAGAAACTGCTCTCAGCCCCACACTTGTACAACAACCAGTAGATGCTTATATATCCACAAACTCTATATAAATGTGTAATACATACACAAAAAAAATCTTTCTTTTATCTCCCTTAACCTTGCTGGATCGTACAGCCCAGAATTTCAAAGGCATGAGGAATGCATAGGGGGATTATCAGGCATGGGAAAGTGAGCTTCTCTCTAGGCTTCCCTATAACCTTCAGGAAGCCAATTACTTCCAAAAATGCAAGCCTAGACTACTCTGTCTTCACAGAAAATGAACCACATGCTGAATATATTTCCAGGACTAACCTGGATTTCCATATAAACACCCTTTCTGACGGCCAGGTTAGAACCACGTGAGGCATACCATGGTCACTGATACATAACCCACATTTTCACATTAGCTGAAGCCAGCAAAAGTCTCACATCCAAGTACTTTTCAACTAAGACTGGCAATGCAGAGATCTCAGCTGGAAACACAATAGGAAAACAAGGAATTTCATTTTCTGCCCAACCCCCTCAAACACATACAAAACTGTAACAAAAAACCGCCACCAAGACCAAACCAAACCCAACTGAAAAACAGAAACCAAACCAAACCAAAGAAACCCAACCCCATCCTCCAGTGGGAAATAATTAGCTGGCTTCTTCCTTAGCAAGTTTGGAAAGTGATTGATAATTTTAATTTAAGACAAACATCTTATTAATGATTTTCTTCCCAAATATTGAAAGATTCTAGTGAAAACTTAACAGCCAGAAATGGTAATAAACTGCACCTGGTCCTCGCCAGCGCGTTTCACTCATACATCAGTGACAGTGAAATAAATGCTTGCCTGGACTGAGGAACAATAGCTTGCAGCTCCTCTTTGGTGCCAAGGAAAATTTGTTACTCACAGTTAAAGGAAGCCAAACATGGAGAGAGATAATTACTAGCTCTGCTGCAGGCTGGGAGAGAGCCCAAACACAGGGTAAGCAGCTTGGGCACCAGCAAATGGTGTTTGTGTGTAGGAAAGGAGCTCCCTTTAGGAGGAGATCCAATACATTTAATTCCCAAGGGAAAAAAAAAAACCCAAGAAAACAAAAAAAAAAAAACCATGTAAGCTGAAACAAAAGAGTGCATGGCACCAGGCAGATGCAGGATGTCAGGAAAGTAACAACCATGCATGGCATCCTCCCGTGGTCCCCACCAGCCCTGGCACGTTAGCAGAGCCCTTGGGTGAAGAGCCTGGGACCTTCTTCCCCAGGGAAAGCCCCCGATCCACCCAAGGAAGCTCGATGGAAATGGCCAGCCTCCCAGCTGAACATCCAGCAGCTGTCTGCAGTGCTGGGAGGGAGCCTGGATGACGTTTTGCTGCCGAGTATTACGCAGCAGATCAAAGCCGTAATAAATTAAATACACAATTCTGTCTGGCACCTTCAGGAGCTCATCTGAAGCAGTGCCTCTGTTCAGCACACACCTTCCTACACAGCAACACCCTGCCTTTGCTGGGTGCAGGTGTTGGTAGGGCTGCTCCCAGCATCCCTGCATCCGGGGCCACGGCAGGGAAGGCATGCCTGAGCCCCCTTTCCCTCAGCTGAGAAGTTCCAGCATGGCTCCATGTGGGAGGAAGCTGTGCCCAAAATGAGAGCTGCAACATGTCCTGCTCAGACTGGAACAGCTTCTTGTATGCCCTGCAAGGGGCTCCCAGGTTCCCCCCCATAGACCCCACACATGAGACTGAATCTGGAGGACATCAAGCAGGGCAAGAGCATGAAAGCCACCAGTTTGAAGGCACTGCTCCGAGTGGGATGTCCATCTGCCACAACAACTGGAAATGCTGTTTCCCCTTCCCTCAGACGTCTCAGCCTCACATCTCCTCGGGCTGAGTGCTTTCTCACAGAGCTGATGGTCTCACGGTGACACAGCAGCTCCTCAATCAGGTGACAATGATCAAACACAAGCCCCCACCCTACCCAACCATCCTCCATGGGGGTACTCACATGAGGAGGGACAGACACCTCCAGCAGTGCTTGGTAAACACTATTCACTCATGTTCATACCACGTCCAAGCATCAAACCCAACCCACACCTGGCTTTTGTCACTGCATGACCAACATAGGCTCTCAGCACGTGCAACTTTGCTTCTTCTGCCAGCTCACCCTCCCAGCTGAATTAATGCTCTTCTCTGTAACATCACCCTTGTGCTGCAGCACATAACGGAGAAGCCCAGATACACAAAGATCCCTCATTTCAGCTACATCTCATGCTTCCAAGTCAGCTCTGATGCTCCAAACAGCTTCCTTGCACTGGTGGCAGTAAGAAAGTCTTCAGGAATAAACATGACACTGTATTTTTTCCCCTTTAAGCCCCTGGCGAAAGCATCCAACCACACATCAGGATGTTGCCCACCTCCCACGGTTTGGGCAGGAACGAGCTTTCGGATGCCGAGCAGAGGGCCACATCTCCCCTTCCACGAGAGAGCTGGCAGCACCTCCCAGGCGAGGCAGTGCAAGAAATAAAGGCAAAGGTCTGGGGAGGAGGCACTAAACACAAGCCCTACCTGGTTATGTTCGTGAGACGACGAGCCCTTCCCTCGGGATGGGGAACAGCTGCCATCAAGCTGCTCGCTACAATCCGCTGTCCACTGCAAAAGGGATAAAAAAAGGGATTGTGTAAAATAATAGCTGGGCTGGGAAAAACTGCTGTGTCAGTCCACAGCGCACAGAAAACACCGTCCAGCCGCGGGCATTGCTGCACACGTGTGGCACCCCCTCCTTTTTGAGGATGATCCCAAAGGGCTTTGGTTTGGAAATGCTCCACCCACTGACAGCGGGCAGAGGAAGACGCAGGAACAACTGTGGGAAAGCACTTGATGTGGTGCTTTGCAATAAAATCCAGCCCCAATACCTCCTTGCTGCTCTGACAGTATTTGGAATCTCAGGTGTGTGATACGCACCAGGGTGGCTTGACTTTTATCCCTCTTTTTCATGGAATTCTTCCATGGAAAGTTGGGAAATTTCTGCTTTTCCCAACTCTGTGTGCTTCAGGGATGGATATACACCCTGAGCTGCTAGCACCCTGTGTTTTCATTCTAAACAAAACAGAAAATGAGGATGGAACTGTAGGTTTGGCCACTGCCATACGTGGCCATAGGGGATCAGCAGATGCTTAGGCCAGCTTGCCCCAAGGTTTGGCAGCAAGGTGCCTCCACCAAAATAATTGAATTTGAT
The DNA here is from genome assembly GCA_013396875.1 of Vireo altiloquus. Classification (NCBI taxonomy): domain Eukaryota; kingdom Metazoa; phylum Chordata; class Aves; order Passeriformes; family Vireonidae; genus Vireo; species Vireo altiloquus. Next base: position 302,533 of record VZRF01005195.1, on the reverse strand, counting down.
GTCATTTGTTGCTTTCTCTTTTTTCACCTAAGGAAATTAAGGGCTGCATCATACTGGTGAAAGAAAAAAAAAAAGCCATTTTCACTCAACAAACATTAGAGAGGCTGCTTAATCCTAAATTCATTCTGTCACTCCTTCAACGAGGTGAGGACTGACCAGTCCCTCTTCTGAGGTCTTTCATGCTGGAAGCACCTGGCTGCTCCAGAGACACCCAATGCTTGGTACCATCACCAAGGATAATGTGCCAAGAAAATGAAGTCATTTTCATTGTTTGTCATACAAACAACCACCTGAGAGCTCCCTGACTCTGTGGTTGAGGCCACAAAATAAGAGTCATCACTACAACTGCCCAAGATCCCTGCTCTCATCTGAGAGCCCATCTTAGCTCACAGATGTGGGGATCTCAGTCTCTCCTCATTAAAGAGCTGCCCTCATTAAAGAGAGTGATGACTCTCTCTCCTGCCACCTCTGCTGACCCACCTGGACAAGCTCATGATGCCATCACTCTTGAGAGCCTTTTACCAGACCTATCCCTATCTCCTTTAGCAATTTTGAGTGCAACCACATGCCAGGAAAGGTCTCTCAAGGTACAAGCTCACTCATTATTATGACCACAGCAAAATAAAATTGTGTTTTTCCCTCTGACTCTTCCTCTTTTTTCCTGGTGGGAGCAAGGTTGAGGACATCCTCATCACAGTAAGATCCACATTTTGGGATTCTCTGAAGTGCTGATGGATTCAGCTCCCCTGAGAGCAGCATGGAGGATGTGCCTTTCCTTCCTTCCCCCAGCCAGGAGAAGGGATGTGAAACCATCCAAGCAACTTACACACACATAGGTGGATGGATTTATCCACTCTAAGGCAGGGAAAACATTATCACAGCCATAAGGAAACAAACTGCAGGGAGATTAAGTAACTTGCCCAACATTAAAGATGTAGTTGCTGGCAGAACCTTGCAGTTTAAAACAATTTCCTTGGTCTCAGCCGAGTGCCTTTCCCCTAAATCTATCTTTCTCCCTCTAGCTCTCGTTAAGAGGGAACATGCCACCTTCCATCAGGCTGGCTTCCACCAGGGTTACTCCAACCAGCTGCAGAATATGTGTGTGTTTATTCCTTGCTTTGCCAAGAACTGATCGGGAAGAGAAAATCAGAAATAAAAATTCCTGATTATTTCTTAGGTGGAAAAATGAAAACCTTTGTGAGACAAAAGATAATTCCTTCTTAGTGCATCCATTAAGACATGGCTTGATAAAATGCAAGTGACCTAAGGGAAAGCCCATCCTCACTTTCTGTCCAATACACAGCCCTAAAAATACAAAATGCTGCATTCTGATGGAGTTTCACAATAAATTCTAATTGAACTTCTGCATCAATGGTCTGGGGTACAACCACATTTAGCTGCTTCATTTGAGGTGCCTCTAAAAGTGGTTTAATTAAAAGGTTCAGTGTTCAGATCCTTCATTATTAAGAATTTTTTTTTTAAACAAAATCCAGCCATCTTGAAAGAGAACACTCTCAGAACTGACATTAAAAACCCAGCAGCTCCTTTCTTCCAGGGCAGGCCAGGAAGGAAAGCTAAAATCCCATTTCCACAACTGGAAAACAGATTTGGTTGCTGCAATCAAAGATTTTAATGCAAAAAACTGTATACAGTTCTTAGAGAATTAGAAATTTTTGTCCTTAAGATGCAGAGGGAGCCCAGGCTTATCAGCAGAATAGTGGACAGGCTGGAAGAGGCTGTAAAACTTTATCTACTAATTTATTTCTAATTCAATACGGCTGCTGAACTTGACACATTAATAAGCAGAAGTTGTCTGTTTGACCTGAAGCCCCTCCAAAGCATCACTTCAAACACAGACATCTTCCAGCCTTAGGTTCAAAAATGCACTTTGGATCACCAGATTTTTAAATATATTTTCTCCCACTTCTAAGGCCTTTGATCCTCAAATTGTAAAAGACCTCTTCACCAAAATCTATTCTTAAAAAGGTTCCTTTGTTTGGAAATTTCTTTACATTGAGGTGGTATGAAACAGGTCCAGAGCTCTGGGTCAGATTCTTAGTCCAGCAAACCTGCAGAGCTCAGAGAGATCAGATCAAACACTGCTGATACCTGATGAGGATGGGATCCTTCACATACAGAATCATGGAATGGTTTGCGTTAAAAAGGACCTTAAAGTTCATCTCATTCCAACCCCAGCCCAGGGCAGGGACACCTTCCACTAGACCAGGTTGCTCCAAGCCCCATCCAACCCGTCCTGGAACACTTTCAGTGATGCACCTCGAGACCACAAAAAAACAAACCCAGCACCAGGAAACTGCTACCAGCAGGTTGGAGACCTCAAATACATCCCTGAACAAGCGAGCTGCCCCAAACTCGGCATTTTATCACCTCCTGCTTCACATCCAAACCCTGGACAAGCTACTTCAGCTGGGGACACGCATCCCCAACCCAGCCCCTCTCCCACCCTCCAGTGAGCCTTTCACCCACCTGTGAGACATGGGACTGTGTCTTCTCGCTCTCGCCGTCGCCCTCGGTTTTGTCGGTGAGCAGCCCCTGGACCTGGTACTCGAGGACGTAGCTGTCGATGAAGCGCTCCAGCTCCTCGATCTCCTGGGAGCGGCTGCTCCCTGCCTCCGAGGAGGCTGACGCCACTGAGGAGCTCTCCATCCCTTCAGGGGACACGTCAGGAACACAGGGGGCCTGAGAAAGCGGGATAGAAAAGACAGCAAGGAATTATTTCCCAGTAATTATAAAAAAGATTAAAAAACCCAGCAGACAAAGCCTATTGGTTACCATGGGCAGGGTATTTTTTGCTGTACGTCTGCATTTCCAATAATATTTACAATAATCCTAGGTGGTTGCATTTAGGGTTTCCAGGCATGCAAATAATGTTCCATTTTTGTAATAGTCCTGCATTTAAGGACAACAGATATATTTCCTGTCCTCCTGCTTGAAACCCAAACTACTGAAAACCTATAGATATATGCACAAGAGAGAAAAACCCCTACACTAAAATGCTTAATTTAATAAATCCAAAGCACTAGCTGTGTTGGATATGGGTGAGAAGCTGGGAGTAATGGACAAGAGGATGATAACAGAGATGCTTCTCTAGGGCAGTGGCAGTAAATAATGCTGAGCCAATGGTGAGACTGTAAACGGTCCAGTGAGGAGGCAAAACAGAGATCAGAACAGGATTCACTTTTAAAACCTCTCGCTGCAGAAAATTGTCTCTGTAGAAGATGTAGGGGATTTATAATGCTCTTCCCCTTCCTGTTTCTCCGGGGCTCAATACCAGGAACACCACAAAGAAAAGAAACCACCAGCTTCTGGACCTGCACTGGGCATGGCACTGAACTCTGCTCCCTGTGACCAGGGCAGGACCCAAGGAAAAGGCTGGAGCTGTGCCAGAGGAGGTTTAAGTTGGATATCAGGGAAAGGTTCTTCTCCCAGAGGGTGCTGGGCACTGCCCAGGCTCCCCACGGAATGGGCATGGCCCCGAGGCTGCCAGAGGTCCAGGAGTGTTTGGAAAACTGCTCCCAGGGATGCACAGGGTGGGATCGTTGGAGTGTCTGTGCAGGGACAGGGGCTGGACTCTGATCCTTGCAGGTCCCTTCCAACTCAGGATATTTTATAATTCTGTGTTTGGAAAGAACTATGCCTTGGCCCAGTGTCTTGTGGTAAGTCTCATATTCCTCCTTCCCTGCAGCTGGGAGGGAGAAGACACAGGAGCTCCCAGCACACTGCAGGACACAACAGCTTCATCCCTCACCCTCTCCTTCACCAGGAATGGGTATTTACAGTCTGCTTTGAGACACATATAAAATTGCTAAGCAAATTTGGAGTGAGTCACTTGCCATCCGGGAAGGGAAGGGGGGGAAAAAAATATCTGTTCCCAGATCATGTAATTTCCAGCTCCTGAACTATTTTCTCCTGTCACTTCTGAACAATTGTGGCTCCATTTGGAAACTGCCAAGAATGAGCAGTTCTGGCCTAAAGGATTTCATCTGCTCAAGGAGTTATTCCCAAATGTGCCCAGACTGTCAAAAAGGCTCATTATGTAGATCAATATCACACATTAGCTCCTGAACAAAAATCACGTGGCATATTAAAAAGGACAAAGAAAAAAGAAAAAAGTCAAGAAAGAAAAAAGGAGGAGCCCTAGAGAGTGTGAAGCCCTGGAGGAGGGCATGCTTCTCCCCTTTTCACTAATTAGTGCCAATTATCAAATGGAAAGCACCAATTATTAAACAGAAAGTGCTAAAGAAAGAGTTGGGAGCATAGGAGGCTCCCATGAGTCCTGGAGGGGTGTGATGGCATGGGGAGATGGCATGAGGTAGGGGACAACAAATGACACAGAGGGCATCACTTGGGATGGAATGAGCAGGGTCAGAGGTTATCCTCCATCCCATTTGGCCACACATTACAAAGCCCAAGGGTTTTTTGCCTGTTTTAGGGTTTTTTGAGGGTGGCACTGGAGGAAACCAAGCCCAGGGCACTGCCCTGGGGATGCGCTGCGTTGAACATCCATGATGAAACATGAAACAGAGGAAGAACTAACGCATGTCTCCACTTTTGGGGTGCTCCCCAGGGTGCCCAACCAGCATTTTGTCAAGTAGTGACAGGAGAGATGGCAAACTGAAAGGAAACATGTCTGTCAGAAGTCACCAGGCCCAGGAAACAAACACAAACCACATATCTGAAATACTTGTGGATCTCTAGTTGTAAACTAAACCCAAGTCATCTTGTGGTACTTTCACCTCTCTCTAAAGGAAACCATCACTCAGGAAGAAAACTCCTGTTCTTCCTGGTGATCTGTGCCTGGAGCTGGTTTCCCACCTCACCTCGCCCTCAAAACATGTACAAAAAAGAGGTTTTCAAAGAAAAACCCAAACCCACACTTGAGCATCAAAGCATTTGGTATCTTCCCACACTAAGCAAACAAATGTTTGTGAGAGCTCTTAATGAAGTGGTGATCACTTGGCTCTGGTTTGGCTCAGCACCCACCAGAAAGGATTCCCAGACCACAGACACATTCCTTAATCATAATTAAGAGAAATCAACCTCAAATTTGCTTTTTTCCCCGCTTCTCTCTTCCCTCCCTTCTACTTTGTCAAAGCACAAAGTCCATAAGTTTTGGGAGTCTGAAAATTACCTTCCAAATCTTTCCTATCCCTGAAAGTGTTCAAGGCCAGGTTAGATGGGACTTGGAGCAACCTGGTGCAGTGGAAGGTGTTCCTGCCCATGGCAAGGGGTTAGAGCTAGAAGACCTTGAAGGTCCCTTCCAGCTTAAATCAGTGAAGAATTCTATGGTTTTACAGAGCCTATGATGTGCTCATTACTATGACCATTAAAGAAGGAATCATCAGCAGAAAAAGTCAATAGAAGTGCAAATGGCTTATTATAAAGTTCCTGTAATGTATAATCATTATTAATAGCTGTTACAAGGGGTGATCTAAATGGGGTTCTTGCTCTAGCAAGACTATACAATTTTTATGGCAATTATATGGTTTTACCATCCATCAGCAAATAATAAGAACAAACATTTTTTAACACTTGTATGCTCATTCCCTTTCTCCCAAAGATGCTCCAAAGGTGCTCCAGGCTTGTTGAACTTGTGGAAACAAGTGGTGAGTTTGATATGTGAAGAACAGCAATGGGGAAAGAACCCACTTTGGGCTGGGAGGCAACAGGAGAGTGGAACTTGAAATCAGAATGATTTAAGAGTCAATGATGAGAAGACCACAGACATGCAGGACAGTGATGCATTTCCATCAGCTCACTGCAGGCTGGGTGAGAGGACCCCACACCCACATCCTCCCCCAGGGAGGAGGCTCCAGCCATTCCCCTCCACACCAAAAGATCTCCAAAACCTGGACTCCAGCAGCCTGGCAGTGCCAAGACAGCACAGCAGGGCAACTTCACACAGCTCTTCCCCTGGGATGAGACCCACCTGTGTCCCAGCCATGCCAAGGTATTCCAGCCCCGCAAACAAAGACCATTCCCTGAGGTGAGGAGCCAGGACTTCTGGATAAAAACACACTGGCACAGCAAAACTGCTACCCATAAAGAGATCTTCCTAAAACAACTCTTACGGTATCACTGAATAATGGAATCGTCTAGTTTGGAAAAGCCCTCCAAGAACATCGAGTCCAACCATTCCCCCAGCACTGCCAAGGTCACCACTGATCCATGTCCCCAAGTGCCACATACACATGGCTTTGAAATCCCTCCAGGGATGGGGATTCCACCACTGCTCTGGGCAGCTCTGCCAGGGATGGACAACCCTTGCCCTGAAGGAATTTTCCCCAATATCCAACCTCAAGTTCTCCTCAGGTCATTCCCTCTCCTCCTGTCCCTGTTCCCTGGGAGCAGAGCCTGACCCCCCCCAGCTGCCCCCTCCTGTCAGGGAGTTGTGCAGAGCCACAAGGTCCCCCCTGAGCCTCCTTTTCTCCAGCCTGAGCTCCTTTCCCAGCTCCCTCAGCCGCTCCTGGGGCTCCAGACCCTTCCCCAGCTCCGTTCCCTTCCCTGGACATGCTCCAGCCCCTCAGTGTCTCTCTTGTCCTGAGGGGCCCAGAGCTGTCCCCAGCACTGGAGGTGCCTCAGCACCAACATCCCTAGGGCTTTTCCCAGCTTTCCAGCCTCTCTGCCCCTGCCTAGAGCTTCAGGGGGCTGGGGTGACTGAAGTGCAAGCCAGTTCTTGCTCCAATTCATCCAGACAAACCCACATCCTGACCTGCTGTTAGGACAACAGCACACCTTGCTCCTACGTAAAGTCCAACGCGATCGAGCACCATCATAGGAAAGAAAACAAAAAGATTGTTTTTCCCAGTGTTTTGCTTCCATTGAATGGATGCTAAGAGCCTAAAATGCTTTTGCACACCTGAGGAGTTTCTTTGAAGGTTGTGGCTTCCAAAGGCAAGAGAAACAGGAACATTACACTGTCATATGTGCCAAAATGGTGAAAGTTGGAAGTGGATTTGCCTAACAACTACACAACCAGGAGCTAATACCCAATTCCAACACCTAGGTAAGGTAATTGGGAAAGAACTCTAAAATACAGAATTCAGGTAGAACTACTTCATCCATCAGGCTTCTTCACACCTGAATAAAAATCCAGTTATTGAAAGGTGTAACCACCACCAAATCCCAATAAAGGGCAAGTGCCTAGCCCATCTTTCCAACAACACAGCCCCAGCTGTTCAGGCTTAAATGACTGACCTAAGGCATTTAATTGGAAGACCATGTCTTGTCCTTACTTATCCTCCAGTTAAACACTGAAAAAAACCCAGGCCAATCCTCCATTCCGCTGTGACTCCAAAATGAAGTCAGGAGGAATGCAGAGCATCCTTTACGCATAGAAGATTTCTTTCTCAGAAATGCCATCACAGGCCAGCTGCTGCAGAGACAGGCTGTGACAGGCTACAGAGCTATCCTGAGAGATCCCTGAAAGCCTTTGTCTTGCCACATGGGATTTATCATCCCAGAGTTTTCTAGGAACAAGAGATGCTTCCTATAAAAGGCAGCTGCGGTGCAAATTCCTCACGTACCAGTGCAGCCACCTGCTTCCAGAATGTTCTGTGACAGGACATCCAGCATCCCTCTGGTGTCAGTTCTCCCTTACAACAGACTGTGATCCAGCAGGTCCCTTCTGCTCTGAGACACCTGGGCCGTGAACTGAGGAACAGCTCAGCAGCCCAAATTTGTCTGTGCCTGAATGTGATGATGATAAAACTGAACCAAACTGATGCCCAGGGAGACACAGGGAAAGGTCCCATTCCGGTCCCGGACATCACATCCTCTCTCGTGAGCAACCAACACCAACTTTCACACCTCTTGTCCAGGCTCCAAAACCCCCCAGACACAAGAGATGTTTCGACCATACAGACCCGGGCAGAGCAGGTAGTGCAGGACAACCCTTCAACTTCTTATCTGCTTCTTATCAGCACCTTCAGGTCAGGTGAAACCCTCTGTGTGCCTCGACTCTGTAAACAACCACGCAGCTCACATTCTGACAGTAGCACAGCCACGAGGACCTGTGACTGTCTGCGTTCGGGGCTGGAACTCCTGGCCATCAGCACGGCTCAATTGCCAGCATCTCCTTTTAATGAGCCCCTTCTGTAGCAATATTTTCCCTCTCCTCATCCAGCCCATTTCCAACAACAAGTAATTAGCAACGTGTCTTTCTCAAGTGGTGAGAGCGTCTCAGAGAACGAGACAAGCAGTTTATCTTTATTGCTGGCAGGCAGCTCTCGTACCCAGCCGCCCGCAGGAACAGTTACTATGGAAAATAAAAGCCATAGAGATGAACCATGACTCCCTGTACCCAGGTACTGCTGCATCTCCACAAAGCATCACGTGTCTCTCTTGGATTTGCTGCTCCAAACCCACTACCTTTCCAGACATCAAAACATCAAGCACAGAAATGTAAATTAATATACCCCGGATCTGACCCTTTTCTAATTAAAATGTAAACACCTTTGAAAACCACATTGAGTGTTTACTGCTGGGGCCAGCCTTGGGCTTTTCAGATACTGATGCATCCACAGCTGGCTGAGCATTTAACATATTTCATCATCTCTCCCATCTCAGGTCTGGTTTCTGTTATCTGGTGATGCAGAAAAGCCCCAGTGACAGGACAGGAGCCCACCAGCTGCCACGTTGCAGTGCCACTCACGAGCCTGGCATGGAACACAGCAGGCAAACACCACGGTGGATTGAAACACAGCCACTAAAACAAACACAGGAATAAATGGGGGAAAAAAAGAGAGAGACAGCCAAACACTGCAGAATCCAACCCAGAACAGCCAGCAAAGAAGGGCAAGAAGTAACCAGAAAGCCAGAAATCCCTCATTCTCAGCCAGACAATAATTTATTATGTATCATGCTTCCCTGCAATAAGCAACTCTTTGTGGCTGGAAAGTGGATCCTTTTCTTTTCTTCTTTTTAAACAAAACCAAAGCCACATCACCTTTAGAAACATAAAGTCTTTTAGTGTGTCAAATCTGTGCATGAGGTTGGAGTGGTTTTCTACCAGATGGGCTTCCTTGCCTGGGGGAAGACATTACCCTTGGCTTGTGATAGGTATCAAAAAAAAGAAAGGAAAAAACAGCACACAGCTAAGAAAACTAATGTCTGAACATCAGGAGAGTGAAGGTGGGTTTATGGGCTCACCCTGTGGTGGGATGCTCCTCTGCAGGGGATGTCAGGGCAAGGAGAGTGCCGGAGCATCACTCTGGCTGCAACAACAGCGAGGAATGCTCACAGATTTTGATACAAATTCAATATATGCAAATGCAACAGCACTTCTAGATATAAAAGCTGAAACAGGTCATGAAAATCCTCCAACCAACAACCCCTGAATTGTGAACAGCATGAGTTTTATAACCTATTTTACACTGGTTCATGCTACAAACTGTGACTTAAGCCAGGCATAATCGATTTCCACATTCCCCTGCTTCTACTATAAGCTCATGGAATGAGAGCCCACATTACATCTTATCCTTGTTATTTTTCACCTTTAGAAAGGAAAATGTTGCCAGGTAAAGATCTTGAACAATTATTACGAGTATCAGAAGAAACAGCATTTCACATGTGCTCTCCTCTCGGAGCTGCAGTGATTCTCCTTGGAGAGCACACAGCATCGCTCCAGCAGCTGGGCAAGGTGTGATGGCTGCAGGGATCGTGCTGCAAGACGTGACCCAAGGATGTCCTCCTGCCAGATGAGCTTGCACACCTGCACCATGCTCCTGTGTGTGCCCCTCTGTGATGCAGCTGGCAGGCTGCAATCCTCAGGCAAACAACACCAGCTCTTCCAGCATCCCAAGGGATGGAGCCACGATCCCATGGAAGCAGCAGCCAGGATGCAAAACTCCCTGTGCAGGCAGCACTCTGCAGGCAGAGAGCACAGGCCACATCCTAAATAACAGCATCACAACCACGAGCTGATCCACAGTCACTCACACGCCCGTGCCGGCCGCCGTGCCACCGTCCTTTGTAAATAACCGAAGGGAAACCATTATCAGCAAGGAAACCTTTTCTTTCCAGGCACCCAGGCAATATAATGGGCACTTCGGCTGTGAAAAGCTCTATAATCCTAAAAGACACATCCAACTCTAAGTTGAGATGTCAACCTGCTGAAGTAATCCATCCTGCTGGTGGCCACCGATGGGAGGGACTGGGCAGGAGCAGAGCACCCTGGTCAGCAGCAGGGCAGGCATGGAGGCTGCTTAATCCCTATTAAATCATGCCACTGGTTCACTGGCAAAAAGCACTTTTGTGCCTGTACACCAGCTTGTAGCAGCATTCAGAGGACATACCTTGGCCACCAGCCAAAATGCTGGAGCTGCCACTCTGGGTGGATTTTATGCTAGGAGGAGCCAGCTGCTCCTCTCCTCCTAGGAATTCTATGATCACAGAACAGTCAGGGTTGGAACAAACCTTTGCAGGTTTTCCCGTCTAACCCCCTGCCATGGACAATGAGACCTCCCACTATTCCAGGTTGTTCCAAGTCCCATCCAGCCTGGCCTTGGACACTGCCAGGGATCCAGGGGCAGCCACAGCTGCTCTGGGCACCCTGGGCCAGGGCCTGCCCACCCTCACACACAGCAATTCCTTCCCAATATCCCATCCAGCCCTGCCCTCTGGCACTGGGAAGCCATTCCCTGGCTCCTGGCCCTCCACGCCTTGTCCCAAGTCCCTCTGCAGCTCTCCTGGAGCCCCTTTAGGCCCTGCCAGGGGCTCTGAGCTCTCCCTGGAGCCTTCTCTTGTGCAGCTGAGCACCCCCAGCTCTCCCAGGCTGGCTCCAGAGCAGAGGGGCTCCAGGCCTGGGAGCATCTCCGTGGCCTCCTCTGGACTGGCTCCAGCAGCTCCAGCTCCTTGTGCTGTTGGAGCCCAGGGCTGGGGCAGCTCTGCAGGTGGGGTCTCACCTGAGCAGGGCAGAGGGGCAGAATCTCCCCTACCCTGCTGCCCACGCTGGGGCTCAGCCCAGGGCAGGGGGTTCAGGGCTGGGGCAGGTCCAGCTCTCACCCACAGCACCCCCAGGTCCTTCTCCCAGGGTTGCTCTAGCTGCTCATCCTATCCTGGATTGATCCTGGGGGTTGCCTCCAGGACTTGGCCTTGTTAAACCTCACAAGGTTCCCATCCTTAAGGATTCTTACCTCCGCCCCCACCAACTGCTTCCCTTCATCACAGCTTTCCCCTTTTTTGGAAATGAAGCTCTTCTGTGCAACAAGGATAGGGACAGGAGAACCTCTAGTGCATCCCAAATTCAACATTTCTAAAAAATGAAACAGGAATGAGGAAGCAAGATGTTTTTTGCAGCATCAGCCTCCTTCTGTACCATCGAAAGCAAATCTTCCCTGGGTTCCTGCTGCTACAACCAAAGGGAACAATCCTTCCCAGCCTTGGGCATGGTGCTGGTTGGGAAGGGGTTACATGAGGAAGATTTGAAGGAGAGACAATTCCCTCTGACCCAAGGCTGGCTCACTCACAGGGATCTCTGTGCATTCTGCCTAATATGAGCTGCTCAGCTGGAACTGGAAAGAGAAATCATCAAGTAAACCTGTGCCACACTGCAGAAGAAAGTCCTCTCTGAGCTAGTTAAGCTCAACTGAAAATCTCCAAGCAGAAATGAGTATATTCAAAGATTTTCTGAATCTTTAATTACCTTCGGTTCTTAACAAACAAACAAAAGCCCTAAAAATCCCACTCAACAACACTCACAAACAAATAAAATTTCCCAAACCTGCCTCTGGACCCTCACTACACCACCATGTTCTAAAGTTTAAGTTATAAAAGAAGCAGCAGATTGGTTTTTACATCACAGCCACCCTGGGACCATCAGTCATTGACCTTATCAGTTCCCATATGGCAGCAGTCATATGAGATGAGATACTCTAAACATTCTAGTGGAAAAGAAAAGGATTTGGGGAAAGTACAATTCCTTCTGCAATTCTGTACATGCAGAAGGAAAAACAGATGTTTCCTCATATTGCTTCTGGTTATAATAATAATAAATTAAGAATCAGGAAACCAAACAAAAGGTCTGGAGAAGCACATGGGAAAGGGAATCCTGTGGGGTCAGTGTCCAACACCCCATGAACACATTCACCATGACAAAGGTGGCCACAGCCAGCATTCCCTGTGCTCTTCCCAACTTTTGCAAGCTTGGCAGAGAAAGGCACAGCCTGACAGACACCCCAGCAAGGCATTTGACTCTCATATTTTTGACCCCAGACTGAGCCAGTCACCAAAGCTTTTCCTTCACCTGGGGTTGGACACAGTGTCCTCCTCAGCGCCTGCTCCTGGAGACATGGACTGGACGTGGTCAGGACAGTCAGTTTTGGTCCAGCAAAGCGACTGCATTATGGAAAAGTGACTCCCACTTCAGTCAGATGGACCATCCAAATTCAGCTGCAATCCCTGTACTTGCTGTGGGCAAAGAGCACCATCTAAGGCAGCTCTTACAACTTGAGAATATCACAGAATCCCAGAATGGTTTAGGTTGGAAGGGACCTTACACCTCATCTCACTCCACCCCTGCCATGAGCAGGGACAATTTCCATTGTCCCAGGCTGCTCCAAGCCCTGTCCAGTCTGGCCTTGGACACTGCCAGGGATCCAGGGACAGCCACAGCTGCTCTGGGCACCCTGGGCCAGGGTCTGTCCACCCTCACAGGGAAGAATTTCTCCATAAAAGAGAGAGAAGTCTGCCCTTGCAGTCCCTAAATCCACTTTCGAGCCTACAAGGATCTCATGCCATGTTCTCCCACATAATTTCCCATTGCAATTAGGAGAACAAATGTTCTGCACTGGGCCCCCAGCACGTCCCATGAAGGCGCATGATGCAGCAGAGGCACCACAGCACCCACTGAGGGTCTCACTGAGCATGGGGATGCTGCTGTGAGGCAGGGATGGGCTCCCTGTGAACCTACCACACCAACCAAAGTCACAGCAGCAGGAATGCCCAGGGAACACTGGGCAGTGGGAAATCAGACCCTCTGAGGTTTGCTTTGTAGAAGCAGCATGAACCAAGTCAGCGAGCTTAACCCTCCTCTCAAATCCATCCCCAGCTTTTAGCTCCTTCCAGCAGCTGATGAGACAGCTTGAATCAATTCACCAGGAAAACACGTGCCTTAGGGATCCAGCCCAAAAATACCAAGCACCTCCCCAGACAGGAATTTTTGGGAGATACTGGCCAGCCACCAGCCTCCTTTTTGAGGCTTCAAGAGCATTTTTTTGCAATCACTTCCAGACTATCACTCTGTTGAGTGGTCTGCACCAGCAACGCTGCCGCAGATCTTCAGAAATTCCCTTCCCACTCCACCTGTGGTTATTCCCCCCAAAATTGCAGTGAGTCAGGGGTGACAAGAAGCCAGCAATGGGGGTGGAAAAAGCAGCCTGCTGACCCCCAGGGTGTAAAGATGCTGCAAGCACTTGCAAAGCTACATTTATCACCCAGGGGACCTCTGGATTTGATTACTAACAGGAAAATGAAGCAGCTTGAGCCCCAGCAGGCAGGAGCAGGACAGGGAGGTGTTTGTTATTACAAAGCAAACACAAAGACAGGTACTTCCAGGACATGACAAGTAATCTGTTTCGAAATGAACATGAGTTTGGGGAGTGTCTACTTACCTCCATCGGCAGCAAGGACAGCTGGGACTGGCCCTGATAAGACAGCTTTGGGATTCATCAACCCTGTGATCTTCCCTGCTGTCAGTGTCCCTGACACCAGTTCCTTCTGCTAAGCCCAGGTCTCAGATCACAGAATGACAGAATGCTTGGGGCTGGAAGGGATCTTCCAGTGCCACTCCTGCCATGAGCAGAGACACCTTCTGCTATCCCAGGTTGCTCCAAGCCCTGTCCAACCTGGCCTTGGACACTTCCAGGGATGGGGCTGACACAAATTCCCTGAGCAACCTGTGCCAGGGCCTCACCACCTGATTTCTTCCCAATATCTAATCCAAATCTACTCTCTGTCAGTTTGAAGCCATTCCTCTGCGCCCTGTCACTCCAATAGCCTCTCTCTGTCTTTCCTGTAGGCTCCCTTCAGGCACTGCAAGAAAGTTCTGTTGAGTCCCAGTGCTGCTGCTGGTGTACTGGGGACAAGAACCTCAAATTTGTCCCAAAATACCCTTGAGCTGCTTTTTGTGCCCAGCTGTTGCATCCATCACGGACTGAGAAGTGCCATGTGGGACTGGGGTGTCACCAGCTCCTCCATCCTGCCTCACTTCCCTCTCTCGTAAAACACAAAATCTGTTCTTTTATTTCATGGTACACTAAATCTCCACAGCTCTCCATTACAGTGTAAAATAATTTAAGACAGATTTCATTTGGAATTGAAATGGGACTTGACATTATTTTGTCTCCCTGTTTCAACAAAATACCTGTTCTCATCGAACCTGGCTAAAACCACTCTCATCCCCCACAACTCTCCTTGGCACCATGATTTTTCTACAGGCTAATAAGAAAAAAAAATTTAGAATCAGCATTAATTATTTGTTGAGGAGAATTCACAGTATCCGAGAATAACCTGGGGTACCCACCCAAAGGGTCATGGAGAGATGGCTGCAGGGGCAGCACAGGGGAGCAGCACCAGCAGTTTCAGCAGAAACATCTCAGCAGGACACCTGCTATTCATGTACCTTTGACTTCAGATATTAAATAGAGAGCCCAAACTATACTGCTTTGCAGAAAAAAAAAAAAAAAAGGAAAAAAAAGGAAAGAAAAGAGGTAAGGGAGAATTTGACTAATCAAGAGACTGTTTAGTGCTATATATCCAGATGGTGTCTCACATCAAAGGGTCTTGAAGGTAGAGCCCCACAATTCCCAGCTCCTGGGATGGGCAGGGATGCCCATCTGGGGGGTCTTTATGATCCACCAATTCAACAAGAGAGTTTAACAAGGGACTGGAAAAAGCACTTTTGCAATAAATTATACAGTACGAACAATAAACAAACCTCATTCCTAGTGCTGAGGTAGTGCAGGACTTGGAGGCTTCAGGGGAAGGTGCAAAGAATGCCAAGATAAATGCACAACTCCAGGGATTGGGGCAGGTTCTTCCCACTCCTGCTAGAGCTTTCGTAGAACCATGGAATGGTTTGGGTTGGATGGGACTTCCAAAGCCATCCAGTGCCACCCCTGCCATGGGCAGGGACACCTTCCACTAGCCCAGGTTGCTCCAAGCCCCATCCAGCCTGGCCTTGGACACTGCCAGGGATCCAGGGGCAGCCACAGCTGCTCTGGGCACCCTGGGCCAGGGCTTCCTAAGGACCCTGGTCCATGGGAACACTCTGCTGCTGGTGAGCATTCCCACAGGTCCAAGACACCCAAAAGCCTTCCAGCCCTAGGAACCAGAGGTGACATCTGTCACTAAAGCCCCACATGTCCTCTCCTCCAGTGTGGGACAAGGGTCATGCTTCTCCTCTGCCACAGTCTCCAGAGGAACAGAATTCATCCCTGAAGAAGCAAAAGTCTGAACCCAACGCAAAATAACATTATTTTTAAAAATCACTTGTTTGCCAGCAGTCCAGATTTGGCTTGATGAATTTTGAATAGTTTGGTCAAGTCACTGCAGCCAAACCACTGTGAAGAAAACACTGAAAAATCTGTTTCACTTTTTTTTAGGGTTTGGTATTTTTAAACAAAGGATTTTTTCTTTTATTTTTTGGTGATGTGCACTGAATTTCCACAACTCTCCATTATAGTGCAAAATAATTTAGGACAGATTTCCTTTTGGATTGAAATGGGACTTGACATTATTTTGTTTCCTGTTTCAACAAAATAAAAATATCTATTCTCATTGAACCCAGCTAAAAACACTCCCCCACAACTATCCTTAGCACCATGATTTTTCTACAGGCTAATTAAAGAAAAAAATGGAACTAGCATCAATTATTTGTTTTATGGCCTGGTGTTGAAGACTATTCACAGAATCTGAAGACAACTTGGGGTACCCACCCAAAGAATGCAGCAGTGCTTCAGGAAAGAAGATGCAATTTAAAGTTTTACTGTAATTCACTTCAAAGTTAGAAAGTCAGGAACCTCAGGAAAGTTCACACATGTCTTTTTTTCTAAAGAAGAGGTAAATAAGGAAAATGGGAACCCACACTCCCCCAAGAAGAAGGGGCACTGGTGCAGCCCCAATTCTGCAGGCAAGGTGGAACACCAGGCACAAGCCCAGTGCCAACCCTTTCACTCTTTAACCTCCCAGCAGTGCCTCCACTTTGGCTTGTTCCCAGCTCCTCCACGGGCTGCTCTGCCCCAGGAGAAAATATTTACTCTCCAGAGGCTATCAGGCACCGCATAAGATAACACCCAGGGCTGCAGAAACCCCGATGCAGATAAAGCCCTGCGTGATGCCCTGCTCCATCCTCTCCCACTCTCTTTCAGGTCCGACTGGATTTTGCGCGGGGCGAGGGGATAAAAAACTCCAAACAAAACAGGTTTTCAGGGCACTGCTGCTGACTTGTTGTTTTCCAAGCGGTGCTGCTAACCTCTGCTGATCCCATCAGGTGGTTTAACCAGGAAGCTTAGCAGTAAGCCGTGCTCCTGCAAGGAGGCACCACGTTACGTGGGTTATTCTCTGCCTGATGGGGACCGTGGAGCACTCAGACAGCACAGGGATAAATCCCAGCTGCAGCCTTTAGGAAGAAAATTAAGTGTATGAATGGAGGAAATTCATCCCAAGTTGAAATGTTTTGTTGTTGGGTTGGATTTCTTTTTTTTTTCTCTCCTAGGCTTTATTTTTTTTAATGTTGAAGTACAGGTTAAATCCTGTTAACATGCTGCCAATCCCTGTCTTGCTGGAAAAAAATAGAATTTGGCACCTCTAAAAAGCACCTGGTCTATACCTGTACCCAAACAAATATATTATAATCAGGGAAAGGGGCAGGTAGAGAAGAGAGAAACCACAGCAGGGAGGGAGAAAGGAAGAAGAAATGGAATAGAGAATAAAAAAACCCATGGGATTGGGAAGAACAACACAAATGAGATGGGGAGCAACAATGAAATAGAATAAGGAACATAAAATGGGATATGTAACATAGAAGAAGGGATAGAAAGGAAAAAAATGGGATAGGCAACAAAAAATGAAATAGGTAACAAATAAAATGGGATGGGCAACGAAAAAAAAAAGGGACAAGCAACAACTCTGCATCCAAGAGCTGGGCAGAAAGCAGCACTGCACAGTTTTCACCTGCTAACTTTGGCAGATAGATATTTCTGCAGTAAGAGGATGTCCATGTACAATCAGGGCAGAGGGAAGAGGAGGGAGTTGTGATAAAGAGCATGGCTGCAAGGAAATCCCTGCAGCAAAATCCCTGCAGCCTGGAAAGCCTAGCAGGCTAGGACCACCAAACCCAGCAGGATGGCCATCAGAGCAGGAAAGGCAGTTCACAAGTGTTACACTCTCTCTGGCTACAACCCTTATTCTCAGGCTTCACCTAGCCTGAGCAAAAGAATAATATTATTAAGAGACAGACAATAAATCAAAGAACAGCTTGGAAAAGCCCATGAAGCCTCCCGAGAGCCAAGGAAACCTGCACTATCTAGGGAAGAGCAAGATTACAATAATTAGGTCAGTTGGCGATAAGCCTCCCCAGCACACACAGGCACACATACGCTGCCGCTCGGCCGGGGAGTGCTGACATCCCCCAGGAGCTGAGAAACCCAGCAGGAGAATGCCAGGAGCACGGAAAACACCAGGAGCAGAAAGCCTTCTCCAGCAGCAAACAGCTGCAGCTGCTCAGCTCCAGGTCTGGGGATCGGTAGGTGAAGCTTGGGAAACTCTGATGGCAGACTGGAAAATTCCTTTGCTTTGAGCCGTGGTTCAGCAGCCAACATGTAACTTGAGTGTGAGATCTGGGTGTGCAGCTTGGAAACAGCAGCAGGATTCAGCTGGAGGAGGCCCTGAGCAGGTTTGGTGTAGAAGCTGGCTCTGCACTGAGCAGAGGACTGGGCCAGAGGACCTCCAGAGCTTATTTCAGTCCAGAGTAACTCCAGCATCTCACCTAGGGAGACCTTCCCCGAGCCCAGACTTCCAGGACAAAACAAGAATGATGTACTTCAAGCTTAATCAAAACCAAAAGAAACTTCTTCACACAGCAAGGGGTCAGGCTGACCTTTTGGAGAGGAAACAGGCTGACACGAAATTCAAGTACACGACAATCCCATCGAGCACAGCTGTCTGCTCTGGGAGGCAGAGGACGGTCTCATGCAGCGAATCCTGAATAGGGTATGCACACACTTTTCCCTGTATAATGGGAGCCAGAAGCTTTTTATTACCCATCTCCTCCTTCCTGGATGGTTTGCCATCAGCTCTGCCCATCCTGGCAGCCTTGGGGCTCAGGGACATGAAAGAGCCGCAGCTGCAGGCCCAGAGTGGGGGCTGGACTGAGATCACATCCAGATGTTTGACCCCAGAACAAGCAAACAGGAAGGGCACACCAATGAGGAGGATGTGCTCACTGCCCTGACCTGCTCCTGGCTCTTCCTCCCCACCTGTGCCATCATCTGCCTGTCTCTGATTTGGCCACCCCACACTGGGGCCCAGCCTCATGCCCAGAACACAGAAACCAGTCACCTGTTGCTTGGGCTTCTGGGTCTCCCTCCTGGCACTGATTTGAATCAAACCACCACCTTGGAAAAGACATTTGCTTTTCTTAACAGAGGAGGCAGACACTCCCTCACTGGAGCCTCCACATTGTTTTCTAAGCTGCTTCTTTCTGAACACCTCACCAATACTCCCACCTGCCCCTAGAACCCACAGAGGATCCTCAGAACAACCCAAACAACAACAAACAGCACAGGATGGTTTTGTGAAGCCTCCTGCTTGCAAACCACACAGCTGCGTTGATACCAGCAAGCTTTTCCCACCGGGCAGCTATGGAGTATCCAACCTCCACCCTGCTCAGGTGAGACCCCACCTGCAGAGCTGCCCCAGCCCTGGGCTCCAACAGCACAAGGAGCTGGAGCTGCTGGAGCCAGTCCAGAGGAGGCCACGGAGATGCTCCCAGGCCTGGAGCCCCTCTGCTCTGGAGCCAGCCTGGGAGAGCTGGGGGTGCTCAGCTGCACAAGAGAAGGCTCCAGGGAGAGCTCAGAGCCCCTGGCAGGGCCTAAAGGGGCTCCAGAAGAGCTGCAGAGGGACTTGGGACAAGGCGTGGAGGGCCAGGAGCCAGGGAATGGCTTCCCAGTGCCAGAGGGCAGGGCTGGATGGGATATTGGGAAGGAATTGCTGTGTGTGAGGGTGGGCAGGCCCTGGCCCAGGGTGGCCAGAGCAGCTGTGGCTGCCCCTGGATCCCTGGCAGTGTCCAAGGCCAGGCTGGATGGGGCTTGGAGCAGCCTGGGACAGTGGAAGGTGTCCCTGCCCATGGCAGAGGGTAGAACCAGATGATCCAAAGGTCCTTCTCACCTTAACCATTTCAGGACTTTATAATTCTCTGAATTCATGAAGTCCTTCAGGATGTAATTACTCCATTGCACTGACTGATCCAAGTTAAATCCAATTCCCACACAAGAGAAGCATCTTACAGACTCAACTGTCCCCTACGTGTTTCATGCAACCATCAAGTTCCTACACTCACTGCCATTCACTAGCCAAAAACCAGCAGCCCCCATTAAACACACACAAATGATTTTCCATACTCCTCGGTCAAGCAGAAGATGTCATGCACAATGTTGACCTTCAGCCTTTAAACTTCCCTCATCAGCATCCTGAGCAATGCTCTCATTAAGTTATGCGCTCTGACCTCCCTTCCAGCACATTAAAAACCATTGACTACAGCTCCCTCTGCACTTTTAATCAAAGTTCACAGCTTTTTTTTTGTTAAAATAATTGGCTAATCAAACCCATTGCTTCCAAGCTGACATTCCTCCTAACACTTTAATCAATAGACAGAGATGTTCAGAAGGGAGCTAACATGGCCTGAGCAGCACATAGGATGCTGTGAGGACAGCTTCACGATGTGGTTGTATTTCCCAAAAGGGAATAAAAAAGACAAACACAAGCAAGTCTAAACCCAAGATGGGTTACTGGAGTATTTCTAGATGATGACCAACTTTGTGCTTCCCAGCACACCCTTCACCTCCACACATTCACCTTGGCTGCCAAACTTCCACAACTCCTCAATTACACTTCTTTTCACATTAGCCTCCACCTTATTAGGACCTAAACTTAATGCATAAAACCTGATTTTAACGCCTGTATTGTGTCACAAGAGCCAGAACTGGACAGAAAGGACAAACTGATGTTCCTGGGCACCAGCACTGGTCTCCTGCAACACTACTAAACCTTCTCCAGAAACATCTGGCTGAACTAGGCAGGGCTGGGTCAAGAGAGATCCCAGGAGAGACCAGACATAACTTCTGGGTCCTGGGCTCTGTGCTCCTTACCCCAAGATTTTGGACTTGTCAAGGCCCTGCTTTGGAGCACTCAATGCAATACCTCTGCTGACAGCTTTAGGCTGTTCAACCTGAGGACTCCCAAGTAACCCCTGTGCACTTGGAGGTACCTTAGAGGTGCTTCAGACAGGCAGAAGTTTGGTTTAGTCCTAGCAAACTATCAAAAGCACTGCTGGTACTATGGAGCATGAGAACACCACCCTCCCTGACAAAAGTTTTCTTGTTTTCTTTCCAGTTCTTCTCAAGCCTGTGGCACAACAGGGTCACAGTGCAAGTTTGTACCAATAGCTCCAATCTTTGGTGCTACTGCATCCCATCCAACCTCCCACCAGCAGGAATCCCACCACATACAACTACTCCTGAAAGTGAAAATTCAAGAGAAGATAAAATTTGAGAGAAGAATATTTTCAGAAAAAGGTATTTCCTTCTCCAAAAGTGTTATAAAGCAAAGCAGTAAGTGATGCATTTGGAATTCCCTCAGCAGACCAAAATTTATTTCAGGGGTTTGAGTATCTGGTTTGGGAGGAGAGAGGAAAGATTCTGGGGGGCTTAGGAGTTTCCTCTTCTTTTTATCTACCCTTCTCCCATTTAGAGAGAAGCAGAGCTGTGCTGGCTTCCAGGGAAGAATAATTAACCCAAAATTAATGCACTCGTTTTTTATACAGAACATGGAACATCAAATGCTTGGTATCACTTAGAGTGATTTATTGGCTTCCTTGCTGAGCAGCAGTGTCTGAAAGCCCTGTGGAGAGCAGAGCAGGCAGTGTGTCCTCCCTGGTATTTCGCAGCCGTTTCAGCCCTGCCAAGAAAGGCAAGCTGGCGGCAGTCCTGCACGGAGCCGGCGTCACCATCCGTCCATCACCCACCTCTCCCACCATCAGCCGGGTGAGCAGGGCATCCTCCAGCAGTGCCAGCAGCACAACCCGAGCCACCTCTCCTCCTGGGAGAGCCCATGACATCATATTCCATCATTTTTTTTATAGTATGGCCAGGCCAGCCGTTGAAAATTTCATTTGGCCTGCCCTTCCTCCACAGATGTCCGTACGGGTGAGGAGCAGACAGGAGACCTGGAGCTGCCACAGGTCTGGCAGCATGTCCTGCTCGCTGCTTCACTCTCCTCCTGGCACAGGGAACGATCCTGCTGAGGGCTCATCCTTCCCCACTGTGCCCTTCCCTGCCGGAACGTGCGGCGAGGAGGCGGGAATGCTCCTGCTGAATGAAGCGAGCGTAACTGGAGGTGCTCAAGGAAAATCTCGGCAAAGCCAGCAAGGGATGACGGTGCAAATCAGAGCGGGGAGGGGGGAGAAAGGCTGACTCACTTCCTCCCCCACAACCCTAAATAGAGAAGAGCGTAAGGAAAATCATTCTCCCAGCTGACAAAAAAGGAAGAGAATCCCCGGTGCAAGAAAAAAAAAAAAAAGAAAAAAAAAAATCCAAGTGCACATAGTGGCAGCAGAAGGGAAAGGGACAGAAAAAGCAGCCTCCTGCTGCAGCTGTAATGGGAACAAGAGCAGAGAGGGGCAGAGCTCCTTTGGGAACTGGAGGCTCACTAATCACTTTTAGCAGCAGCTCCTGCTCCAAGGCAAGTTCATGGACCACAGCTGATGCTGAAAGGCCACTGCAATGCTGCCTCATCTTCTCCAGGTGATGCTGTCAGCTGTGACCTCAGTCTAGACGTGAAACTGCACCGAGCCTAGGAAGTGTCCGAGCAAGCTTTTGGGGACAGAATTTACCCACACCTCAGTGTGCAAAGACTCTGTGAGCTTGTAGGTGATAACACAGGGAACATCACTATCAAAAACAGTCATAGTATAACACCTGATTATCCATCCCAGCAGGCATGTGGCAAGGCTAAGATCAGGGCTGGAAAACCCTTTTGAACTGCAGGATACCAGTATAGGCAGGAGACTGGAGAGAAATCAGGCACCAGCTTTGCACTGCAAGTTTGGTGGTCATGCACAAGCACAAAATCTGGGAACAGTGGGGTGGGAAAAGAGAGAGGCGAGGAGAGGTTCGGAGAGGTTCGGAGAGGTTCGGAGAG
>VZRF01005195.1:256485-271435 GCA_013396875.1 Vireo altiloquus | reverse complement strand
CCGCGACCTGGGCTCTGACCGGGCCCCCCCCGCCGCCGTTCCCTCAGTGCCGGGATCTGACAGGGACCCTCCGCACCCTCCCACCCCCGGGATCTGACAGGGATCCCCCCGCATCCCGTCCTCCCCGGGGATGTGATACCACACACATCGGACCCGCTGGTGCCGCACCCCGGGGTCTCACGGAGATAACCCCGATCCCACCCCTGGGATCGCAGGGACGCGCCGGATCCCACAGCCCCGGGATGTGACAAGGGACCCCGGGTCCTGCACTGCGGGGATGTGACAGGGAACTCCCGCATCCCCGCACCCTGGGATCCGCAGCCACCGCGTCCCCAGCCCTCCAGGGCGGCTGAGAGACCACGCGGGGCTCGGAGCAGCCTTTGGGGTGGTGTTAACCCGCCCAACACTCAGCGCCCGGGGCAAACGCGGATTCGCACGTCCTCACCTGCATCCATCCGGATTCAGTTCAGAGCCGCATCCTCTCCCATGCTGCCTCCTCGCCACAAAGTAGCATCTAGCTGGGCTTTAAGGAAGGGGGTGGGGGGTTAAACTGGGCTGCAGAAAAGGCGACTGTGTTTCAGAGAATCGCAGATTGCTTTGGGTGGGAAAGACCTTTGGATCATTCAGTCCCACCCCCTGCCATAGGCTGGGACCTTCCACTATCCCAGGTTGCTCCAAGCCCCATCCAGCCTGGCCTTGGACACTGCCAGGGATCCAGGGGCAGCCACAGCTGCTCTGGCCACCCTGGGCCAGGGCCTGCCCACCCTCACACACACCAATTCCTTCCCAATATCCCATCCAGCCCTGCCCTCTGGCACTGGGAAGCCATTCCCTGGCTCCTGGCCCTCCACGCCTTGTCCCAAGTCCCTCTGCAGCTCTCCTGGAGCCCCTTTAGGCCCTGCCAGGGGCTCTGAGCTCTCCCTGGAGCCTTCTCTTGTGCAGCTGAGCACCCCCAGCTCTCCCAGGCTGGCTCCAGAGCAGAGGGGCTCCAGGCCTGGGAGCATCTCCGTGGCCTCCTCTGGACTGGCTCCAGCAGCTCCAGCTCCTTGTGCTGTTGGAGCCCAGGGCTGGGGCAGCTCTGCAGGTGAGGTCTCACCTGAGCGGGGCAGAGGGGCAGAATCTCCCCTCCCCTGCTGCCCACGCTGGGGCTCAGCCCAGGGCAGGGGGGTTCAGGGCCAGGGCAGGTCCAGCTCTCACCCACAGCATCTTCTCCCTTCTCCCAGGGCAGCTCTCAATGCATTCTCCCACCAGCCTGTGTTTTTGCCTGGGATTGCTATAACCCACATGTAGGACCTTGCATTTGGCTGTGTTGAATTGCATGAGGTTTGCACAGGACCATCAAGTTTGCCGAGGTCCCTGTACATGGCAGATAAGCCAAGTGTTTCTATATAAACACACAAAATTCTGAGACAAGAAATTCAAAAACCAGAATTTAAGCACCTTATGAACATCCCTCTGGCCCGCTGGATCCCTTCAGCCTTGGTGCTCAAAGCCACCCAGAAATGTTCCTACAAGCAATTTAAAATACTTTCTACTTACCACACCAGGCTCTCAAAATCACCCACCCAACAATCATCCCTCTTTCCTTGTGGTTTGGGTTGTATGCAAGAGGTTAACTTTATTTCTAACCACGGATTCTTTGTTGCTCCCTGTCTGGTTCTGCCGTCACACTCCTCCGGATAAATGGATCACTTTAATGAACATCAACGGAAGGATTGCAGCCATAAATTCACCAGAAATGCTGGCTTCTAAAGAAACCTTAATTCTACTTTGACAGCAAAATCGGATTCCAAAGATCTCTCTCCCTGCTGTGCTTTATTTTGGGCCGTATCGTTTGCTGGGCAGGTTGTCATGACAACCTGATATTCACCGGAGGGTGGCTGTAACTGGGAGAGCACATTGTTAATTTAGCTCCCGATTCTTTTTATTTTGTTGTATTTTAAGCAAAGGGGGACTGCCTAGATTTTAATATTTTTATCTATGATCATACTATGGTTTAATTATTAATCTGAGTGCCAATAGCATCTCTCCTGTGACGGCTGAGCTGCAGAGCTCACCAGGGCCGAAAACCGCCCTGCCCACATCCCTTTTTCCCAGCTCATCTCCTCACGCAGCCTCCCCACATCCTCTCCAGCCCCCAAGCCCCTAAAACAAGAGCCCCCAGGCCCAGGGTTTCCCAGGGATGCTCCTGGTGCATGGGAGCATGTTGGGGGAAAAAAAAGCTAGAACCCACTCTTGCATTAATGATAATTTTTTTTGAATTCCAGTGTCAGATTTAACCTGAAAACAATTCATCTCGGGTAGTTATTTAGAGCAACTTGCTCTCTGTGGAGAACACCAGCCCGTAATATTAATGTGTGAACACGCTGGCACGTGTAAATCCAGCTCCTGGGTGGGCAGAGCAGGTCCTGGCCCCACATGCTGGGACTTCTTTGTGCACCCCCCTCCCTTGGCCAGGAGACATCAAAAAATGTCACAAAATTCCACCAGGCACTCGCCTGGATCCTTGCTGGAAGCTGAAAGGTAGCAGGGCTGGGGGCTCTGCTTCAGGAATTCTGAATGCTGGATCAGGGCACGCGACTTCCAGCCTGAGATTTTTGGGAAGTGACCCATCCTGCAGAGCGCAGTGGGAGGGTGAGAGGGAGCCGGGTTCATTTTTCTAGTAGGTGTGGGGAGGATGTGGGCAGCGCAGGGTGACGGCAGGGTGACGGCAGGGTGACAGCAGGGTGACAGCAGAGCAGCTGAAGGCGAACCCGCAGATGGGTGCCAGACTCCGAGGGAGGTGCTGCGTCTGTCGCCTCACCGCAGCGCTCCCACCCTGCGGGGGTTTGCAGCTCCCTGGCCACGCTGCTCATGGCGTTCACCATCCACGTGTCCCAGCAGGAAGAAAGGGCGGCTTTCCGGCGGCTGGGGACTTTTCTCCAGGAGCTGGTGCAGCTCCAGGTCCAAAGAGCAAAGTGGAGCTGCCCATCCCATCCCCGCGCAGGAGCAACCGAGCTCTCCCCAGCCCCTCTGAGCTGCACATCCCAGCCTCCTGCTGTTGTCCCTGCTCCTGGCTTAATCCCATCACAGCTTAGAAAGGAGGGAAGTTGGGAAAGGAGAGGATTTCTGCTTAAAAGGGAAAAAAGGAGAGGAGTTGTAAAAGCTGGGGATGGAGGAGGGAACAGAAACAGCCTTCTTTCAAGGAAAAGATGCTGTGGCTGCTGTTCTGGGTACCATATGCCAGGTAATAACACGAGATGACTCAGTGTTTGGGAAATTAAATTGGCTCTTTATTAAAAGCATGTATTTAGGGAGGTAGTGAGGTGTCAGGGGAGTCCCTGCATTGCCTTAGCAGAGGGAATTCAGGCAGGCTGTCTGGCTCCTTATGCTGCCGAGCACAGAGATCACAAGGTGCCAGGACATGTATCCCGCCTCCGCATCCTCCCAGGACTGCTCCTGGGGAAGCACTGAGCATCTCTGGGAAGATCTTAGGAGCTCTTCCTAAGCTCTCTCCTACCTAATTCAGTGGAAACTGTTGGGTGTCTGCCAGTGGGAAGCGCTCCAGCCTCAAGACTTTTGTCCCAGGAAAACAGCAAGAGGCGGAAAGAGCAGCCGGGGACATGAAGATATTTGAGAGCACAAGCTGCAACTCAAAAAAAATCCTGTGCCAAACTCTAGTCTTGCCCTGGCAATAGCCTTTAAAATGCCTTAGCAATGGTGGGAATCTGCTGATTTGGAGGGGAAATACAGAATATTTACAAAGCACCTTGCTCGTAGCTGTGGTGTGCTGGTAGCTTGGTGCTCCCTCTCTAGCTCGGAGCAAATCTTGGCCTCAGATAGAGTAGCTGAAGGCAAAATTCAATGTACTGCCTTCTGCTCAAATCATACATCCCCTCCGTGGAATTCTCAGTTATGCATACAAACAGGTACTGAAAAATTAAACTAAAGATGAGAATTCCTTTTTTCTTCCCTAGGTCCTTCCAGCATAGGTGGGATGACGGAAGTGTCTGTCAGGATGGAGGCACAGCAATGACCTCAGTGGGTTTCTAAGAAGTGGCCGTGACCATTAAGTGCTCAGATGCTCCCTCTGAGACTTCTTCAGGAAAATAAACACTTAAAATTGTTGGTTCAACAATCTTCCTGCCAGAATCAGACTGATCATTATTACGGTCGGGCTGCAGTCGAATTGAAAGCAAATAGACCTCCTTTAAAAACACAAATAATAGACCCACTGTAAGAGCAAAGGACTGGAGACAGACAAGGTCTTTATTCCCATCCTGACAGAGCCTGAGTGAGCGGCTCTGCCCTCCTTCCCAAGCATCTGTCCCCCTTCCCAAGGGGGAGGTCTGCCTGTGCCTGGGGTCCAGGGGCAACAGATGTGGGGTTCCAGCAGTCCCTCTCCATCCAAACCTTATGGTGTGAAATAGCCCAGCTGAAAATCGAGAGAGAAACAGAGATGATGAGGTGTGGATGTGGCCAGACAGGGTGCTCCTGACAAAACAGACAGCACTAAGATGTCAATATTCTCTCCTATATATATACATATATATAAAAATCAGAATTCAGAGCAGGGTACCCATGGGTGAAGCAATGCTTGGCTGCGGTGGGAGGAGAAGCTGGTGTTGAAATGCTGACTGTGGGGACAGGCTCCTTCCCCCACTTCCCAGTTATTTTTAGAAGGGCATTTTTATCCAGCATGGCCATGGGTGCCAGGGCTGTTTGCAAGTCAGGACTAAATTCACTGGTATTTGGAGGAGGTCTGAAATGGGAACGGCCCTGGCTCCAGGAGAGCTGGGCTTGTGAGCACTGATTTGCTCCAGAAGGGTTGAAATCCTGCTCTGATGCTGCTTTCCATACTACAGGTGAGAAGATGCAACTCAGAACAGCTGGATTTTCTCCTTGACCTCCCATGCAGCTTAAAATAATAGCCTTAATTTCCCATATTTCACATAATTCAGTTGAATAATGAGACTACCTGGACATAATTAATTTCTTTCCTCCACCGATTTAATTCACAGCTACATCTTTGGATTAAAGAGGCCTTAGAAATACAAAGTGTGATTATCCAGGTAAGAACAAATTACCAATTTAAAGGATCACCACAATTCTAGCCCTGAGGATTTGCAAAGGTCAAGCTGCTGAGGAGGCTGAAAGGAGAGCTGGCAGAGGCAGCACAGGGATCTGAGGTGGTGATGAAGGATGTCCTTCCACACCAGGCAAGATGGATCCTGTCAGATACCTCTGCAGGGTGACAGAAAACATCTCTGACAGGGACATTATTAACTCCAGTTTTGCCAGAGTTCAAATTAAACGTTGACAAGCATGTTTTGCAGAGGCATGGCTGGCCGGGAAATATTACACTAACCCAGAAATCTCTCTCTTCCTCTGGCTGCAAATGGGATTTTTTTCCATAATCCCTTACTGTGGATATTAGCTGCATCAAAGGATTGTGGTGCTGCTTAGAGGGGTGTAGTGGGAAGGGATTGGTAATAGTTAGGGTGGGAAATGAAGCAGGGGAATTTCACTGGGTGAGGCATGTGGAAAATCCAGAACACTGGATGATGGATGACAGCAAAACATTTTTCTAATTTGATTTTCCAGGGAGAAATTATTGCAATCTTTCAATAAAGGGGGCTTAGAAGAAAGATTGGGGCAGACATTTTAGTAAGGCATGTAGTGACAGGACAAGGGGTGAAGGTTTTAAACTAAAAATGTGTGGATTTAGATTACATATAAAGAAGAAGTTTTTCACAATGAGGGTGGTGAGGCCCTGGCACAGGCTGCTCAGAGAAGCTGTGGCTGTGCCATCCCAGGAGGTGTTCCAAACCAGGTTGGATGGGGCTTGGAGCAACCTGGGATAGTGGAAGGTGTCTCTGCCCATGGCAGGGAGTAGAACTGGATCAGCTTTGCAGGTCCCTCCCAGCCCAAACCACTCCATGATTCTGTCTTGTCCATTTCATCACTCAGTATCACACTGGTACAGACGGTTCTATTGACACTGATGATTTTTGAGCAAACTGTAGCCTCAAAAGTCTGCTTGGAACCATGTAGTAGCAGGAAAGCCAAGCTTTGGGCAAGCACTCTAGTCCTGGGTACACTTTTTATCATGAAGGAGGCTGAGGAGAGCAGGCTGGGCACCACAGAGGGCTGGGATGGCTGCACCATCTGAGCTGGCTCTGCCAGAGGCAGGGCTGGTACTGCCATGGTGCTGGTAGCCCAGCCCTTGGCTGGAGAGCTAGGGTGAAGGCAGGATAACTCAGTGGGCTTAGGTTTGGATGATTTGGGCTACTGGTGGTGGCATGAAAGCCCTCAGCTCTCAGCTTCAGCTTTCCTGCTCTGAAGTGGATACAGCTCTACTTATCCTGCTGGTAAAACAACTTGAGAGTCAGCTACCAACATCAACATTGCATTTGTAGGGATAACAGCAGCCCTGGGTCAGCAAGGACTCTTTGAACATCTGCTTGTGGTCCTTAGGACATGTCCTGGGAGAGATTCTTCTTTGGGAAAACGAGAAGTGTCTCAGACTGTAACACTACAGCCTTGTGCCTCATCTCCTTTGGGGTTGCAGCTGCTCCCTTGCCTGGTCTTGGGTTAACCCACAACCTGGTGGGGAAGAGCCCATCAGGGAGGCCTTCACCACACAGCTGCTGATGGCAGCAGCCCAGGTTCTAGCTTCTCCTGCTCCTGGGAGCCCACATCCTCTGCAGTCACCTGCCCACACCCTCAGTTGTCATCTCTGATGCTGCCTTCCCTGGCCCTGACTCACCTGATAGGGACATCCTCCCTTTCCAGCCACATCCTCTCTCACCCTACCAGCAGAGCCACCAAAAAGGAAGGAGGATTGGCAGCAAGCAGCACTCCAGCACCCATCAGCCATGGGGGAACTTGGAAAACGTGTGTTTTTGTCAGATAAGTAGTTCACATTTTATGTGCGATGGAGAAACCGTCAGGGTTGCTCAGACTCTCCTCCTCCAAGGAGAAGGGCTCACACCCCTCCTTCCACCAGTGAGATGTGATGCCTCAGAGCACTCAAGTCTCTCATCCTCTTTTCCCCACTGGGCATCTCCATGCTGTGAAATGATAGTCCTTAACCACATAAACTTGTGGTTTCCACATGCCAGCAGCTCAGGCTGAGCAATGACAGGAGCCCAGGATTTATCCTTTGTCTGCTAGTAAAATAAGCGAGCTTATCTTCATGTAGGCTTTGCTTCTTATCACGTTGCTTTGGTAAAAAAACACCCTGCTGGAGTCCTGCCCTCCTTTCCTCAGCAGCTGCCGAGGGCTGGCATCCTGGTTTCAACCCCACTGCCCTCCCAGTAAGGTGACTGGGGAGGAAAGGGAAATATTTTCATTCCCTGCTTGCTGCAAAAGCTGTTAGAAAAAAAGGTTTGACTTGCTCTTGCTTTTGATAGGAGAAAAAAAGAGATAACAATATCAAACCACAGGCACGTCAGGCACATGGCAGGTATTTTATCATGTTCTGGCCTCTGGGAATCAGAGCAGGGCAGGTTTATATTAACCATGCTGGGACAAAATAGAGACATGCTGATACCCTCATATCTACACACAGGGTAGCAGGCACAGAACAGATGGAAATTTGCAGCTGCCCAAACAACCAAAAACCTGAAGGTACCAGCTGACCTGCCCAACACAAGCTATCCCCTCTAGCACAGGCATTGCTTAAAGATTCGGCTGCTTGAAAACAAAACTTCTATTTGTTTGCCCCAAAATATGCAGTGTGCGACATCAGAAATGACAGAAATAACGAGAGGTCTTTCCACTTTGCTCTGACTGACACTTTCCATCCCCATGAGATGGAATGTGGCACTCAGGGCACTGAAGGACCAGAGGGGCTGAGTGAGCCTGGCCTTGAAGGTTTCTGGGGATGGGGCATCTGCCACATCTCTGGGCAACCTGTGCCAGGGTCTCACCACCCTCATTGTAAAAAACATCTTTATATCTAATTTAATTCCATCCTCTTTTAGTTTAAAACATTTACCCCTCATCCTGTTGCAACAGGCCCTGCTAAAAGGTTTTTCCTCAACGCTACACATGAGTTTGCTAATGGCTCTCATATTTTTCATGATTTTTCCTACAGAATCCTTCAAATGCTATTAAAAAAAAGAGGTAGGCTTTTTTTTCAGAGCTTTCTCCATAAAATAAACTTGCATTTCCAATATGTCACTATAGCATGACTGTGCTCTACCCCAACTAGGGACCCCCAGGTGGGGGTGACTCCCTACCATCCTGGCTTTCCTGTGTAGCAGGACTGGTTTTCCCCAGGGATAGGATACAGGGAAATGGTTTCCTCCCTGCACTGAGTGAGGAAATTTCCCTTGTTTCAGAAGTGACAGTAAAACCTGGGAAGATGGTGAGTTCATCTCTGCTTAGCTTTGCTCCTATGAATAATTATTAGCAGGTCTTTGGAGCTGGACCAGGAGTGAACATGCACAGCCCTTCAGTCAGCAGATATTCCAATGTCCCTTCTTCTGCTGCTGAAATAAAATGTCTAATTTAACTCAATTTCTAAATTATACTAATTAAAAAGTACTAACAGCACAATTAAGTGCGCTTCGCAGAGAGAAACTGCTTTTCATGAAAGGCCTGCTTTTGGATTCCAGATAATAGTTTCCAGCAGATAATGTTTAATTTCTGTATAATAATCCCAGGTTCCCCAGCTGGGCTTCGTTCACAGGGGTTGAAGTGCAGACAGTTAGAGCAATATTAGACTGAAACCTTCGTTCCATCATCCATCCAGATCCTGGAGCTGAGAAAATCCATGGTATTTGCAAGGTGTGGTGATGGGAAATTATTTTCCACAGTTTTAAGGAACAAAAAAACCTGGTCCCCTCTCCCAAGTAAGGTGTGTTCTCCTAAGAGGGATTTGACTTCAGAAAGGAATGAACTTTGCTACAAAACCAGCCCTGAATAAATCTTCTTCTATTTGTTGTCTCCAGGACACAGCAATTTTAATGGAACAAGGAATTATCAAGAAATACAGGTCTGCATGGCAGGACATGAAAGATGGACAAATTCAGTTGCAAGCATTTAAGAGCAAAGGAAATTAAGGGTGTGGGACCTGGGGCGGTGGTGGATTCCTCATCATCTGGAGTCTTTAATCAAGTTGTTTCTCCTTTTTTTGGGGGGTGCATTTAATAGAGGCTTCTAAAAGAGTGTGTTGGGGCTTTAGTGAATCGCTGGGCATTGTTTGGGGATTACAGGGTGTGGCCTTGTGGGCTGTGGGAGAGAAGACATCAGAGGAGACCGTCCCTCCTGGCCTTGACTCAGCAAGCCTGTTCCTGCTCACCTTGGGAAAGATCCACCTGCAAACTTGGCCTCGGAAATCCTGGATAAATTATTTGGGCATGCTCGGATGCGAAGGGAAGTGTCTCGAACCTGGTGGCATCCCTGTCTGTGGTGGGGCTGTGGCCACCCTGCGAGGTACTGTCCCACTGAAAGGACTGGGGAGAAAACACACAAGAAGAATGAAAAAAAAAATCTATTAAAAGAAAATAATTGATTCCCAGAATGGTTCAGGTTAGAAAGGACCTTAAACATCCTGTAGTCCAACCCCCTGCCATGGGCAGGGACACCTTTCACTATCTCAGGTTGCTCCAAGCCCTGTCTAACCTGGCTTTGGACACTGCCAGGGATTCTGCCTGGAGAGATAAGAGTTTTGGGTTTTAATAGATCTGGGTTTGTATGAAAGAATGCTTCTTTTGCCGAGAAAGTTTGGACCATGTGATCCTCGGGGACTCTTCAGGCTGGAATTCTGTGACCCCTCACAGTGCTGCAAGCCCAAAGACCAGGTAATGCATATAATGGCCATAAGCAGCTGAGACTTCTGACATATGTAAGGAGGTTTCTGTTCCCATTTTCAGCATTACACTGTAGTTTCTCCATGTCTTTGCCTTTTGCTGCCTGATTCCTGTGGGGTCAAAGGGCTTGGCTGAGGAGCTGGTACACCACATCCATGTAATATATGGGAATATACTAGGAAGAAATATAGGAATGATCCACATAATATAAGGGAAAATATACAGGAAGGGACTCCTGGCTGCGAGGGTGCTGAGGCCGTGGCACAGGGTGCCCAGAGAAGTTGTGGCTGCCCCATCCCTGGAAGGGTTCAAGGCCAGGTTGGACAGGGGTTGGAGCAACGTGGGATAGTGGAAGGTGTCCCTGCCCATGGCAGGGGTGACACTGGATGGACTTTGAGGTCCCTTCCAACTCAAACCATTCTGAGATTCTCTGATTCTTTGGTATTACTCCCCGTAATAACGAGAACATAAAAGTCCTCAGAGCTGCAGAAGCCCTTTCTGTCACCAGGAGAACAACACCTCCACCAAGCACTGGACTGAGGAGCTCCTCCCTGCTCCCACAGGACTCGCTGACTCTGTGCTGAGCACGTCCTTGAGACCCACAGCCCATCCTTCCCCACCCCCTTCTGTCCTCTTAACACCACAACCTGTTTGAGACAAGAGAAGGCAACTGGCTGCCTCTCCTGCCCCAGCAGCACCACATCCCACACCCCATCCAAGGGCAGCTCCAGCTTTGAATAAAGCAGGCATCGCCCTTTGAAACCGCCCTGGGCTCCTGCTGCAGTTCATGGCAGGTGAAACGTGGCAGCAAAGTTTACATAAAGCACAGCCAAACAGAGCTGCACTTCTGCCTCTGAGCCATCAGCTCTAGCAGCTGATATTTTCTTGGCTTTCTACAGGTTTTATGCCATAGTTGGTCATACAGAGAATAAATTCCAGGAATCCCTGTGATATTGATGAGAACAGGTTCTCAGTACCGTGACCCTGATACACCAGTAGCCTCCTCTTCCAGCCCTTTTCCCACATCTGAGCCTTTGCTGGCAGCAGCCAAGCCTCAGAGACACCTGAGTCAGGTCCTGAATAAGCACTCAGAGGAGCTGGTCTTGCTCCCCTCACTTGCAGCACTCAGCTTGTTCCAGCCTTGGATGTGTTTGTTCACTCAGGTTATTCCCGTTCAACATCTGACCCGAGGACACTCAGCAGAAACAATTCCTGGTGCGTTCACCTGCGTGTTCAGAAAACTAACCTGGAGCCACATTTCTCCATGAATGTTGCTGAAACACAATTTATTAGACCATTTTTCCTACACTATTGGACCATATCTCTGCAAGGCCAGGCTGGACGGGGCTTGGAGCAATTTGGGATAGTGGAAGGGGGTGGAACAAGGTGAACTTTAGGGTTCTTTCCAACCCAAACTAGTCTGGGATTCTCTGATTCTTAGAGACCATAACCGTCAGCATCCCCAGCCATGTAATAACCATATTCCTGCCTGGAATACTTTTCCCATATGGATGTTGTTCCCAACACTCCCATCCCCATCCTCTGTCTGGCAGCAGTCACATGCAGAATAGACATCAGGATATTTTTCCCATGGATTTGGGAGAGTGGGGAGAGAAATCTCATTTTGTCAAAAAAAAAAAAAGCTAACAAAAAAAACCTCAGAACCAAAACAAAAGAGCTTTTTTGTCTGTCTTGTGCATAAACCTTTTCCTCCTAGTCAGAGTTAAGTCTAGTGGAATGGCCCTTTATTGATTTGCTCTTTGGTTAAGCACAAACCCAAACATTCCTGTGCTGCAGAAGGGCATTTGCTGTTCCCGTGCGAGTCCTGGTGATGCTGGTTTGTATCCAAAAATGGCACCAGCATCACAAATAGAAAGGGTTCTGCTTAGTTGCCCAGACACTGATGTTTTATGCCATCTGAGACACCCTAAGGCCTCTGCCTGGGCGCATGGATGACACAGTGTTGTGGTGACCAAGCCCACTCCTGGGCTGTGGCAGGCAAACACACGTCAGGCACTTGCCATCGAGTGGGTGGATTTGCCCACCCAGGACAGTGGGTCGGAGGGCAGATCTGTGGGTGGCATTGAGGTCTGAGCACATCCTACTGGGTGCTGCCCTAGTTCTGAC
Organism: Vireo altiloquus; assembly: GCA_013396875.1. NCBI lineage: Eukaryota > Metazoa > Chordata > Aves > Passeriformes > Vireonidae > Vireo > Vireo altiloquus. The sequence goes on along the minus strand of VZRF01005195.1, from coordinate 259,508 downwards.
TACCTCCCCTTGTTCCAGACAGTTCTGTGTTATTCAGTTACCCATTGGATCTTCCTTGTAACTCCCAAATCTCTGTCCTGTTCATTTGTTCTTTCCAAGTTGTGTCCTCCACTTTGCCTGTACCCCGTTGGTTATCCCCTTTTCTCTACCATTTAAAAACTCCTGCATACCCTCTCTCTTGGCCTTTTGTTCCTGAACCCTCTGGAGAATAAACCCTCTGGAATTCAGACCAAAGGTCCCTCTCAGTTCTTTGTCTCTGGGACAATAACCTCCACCACCAGCTTCTGTGGTGCCTGCTCTGACGAGGAGCCAGCCAGCAGGCACAGCTGCCACAGTGTCCCCACTGAAGGTGGTCGCCCACGACAAGAGAGTCTGTGGGAAGGATGCTGAGCCCCCTCTGACTGAGGGCACGCCTCGAAGAAGCAGCATCAACACAGGACCTCCGAGACCTCCACTGGAGGTGGAGATCTTAGGGAGACCTCTAAAATACCCCAGCTTCTAAACCAAAATCAAACTGTAGGAGCCCAAACCAGACATCTGCGCACAGGATAAACTAAGGAAACATCGGAAAGTCATGCTCGATCCACACTGAGGTTCAATTTCCCTCTCCACCCTCATCTATTGCAGTCTCCCAGGTTTTTCCCCCACCTCCACCACGTGGCCTTCTTGTAAGGAGGAAGGGAAGAGGTCTCTGCTGTACATCCCGACTCCAACCTGCAGCCTTGAGCGGGGCAGGAACCCTTCTTGGAGCTGCCCAACCTCTATTTTGAGGCCAAGGGTTGGGGGAGAGGAGCAAACTCCTGCTCTAGCAGGAAGGTGCCTCTCCCTGCGGAGACCCCGGAGGGGACTGGATGCCTGCAAACCTCCTCTGTTGTTTGCCTGCCAGGGAGCTCCCTGCCCCTTTGACCTCATCAAGCTTTAGGATTTGAGATACTCCTAGTCAGCTGAATCCTTTCACATCCCACAAGCCCAGACCCCCTGGCTGTGCTAACAAAAGCACTGTCGCACTGCTGGTTCCAAACGTTTTACAGTCACATGAAGCCCAAAGCCCACAGTTTAAAGTTTACCCTGCCTGTGAGTTAGGTATATAGAAAAACAGGAAGGGGAACAATAGAGATAAACAACGTTCAGTATTCAGGTGCTTAAAACTGAATTGGGAATAGAGTGGCAAAAAGCGTATTTTATTTTAAGCGAGAAATGTCTGTCCATGAGAAGACAGGATTAAAAATGCCATTAAAGGTAGAACTGACATATCTATGAGATCATATTTGACGCACATTCTAGACAGAAGGAAAAAAAACCCTGCAAGCAAACCAATGCCATCAGAAGCGGTTGCCATTAACTACAGCATTGAACTGAATGGTCTTTGAGTGATCTTGAATGAGTATGTCCTTCAGGAATTCAGAACAGGCAGATCTCAGGCTCAAATCACTCAGCCTTCAGGCTGGAGCCCCTCTGCTCTGGAGCCAGCCTGGGAGAGCTGGGGGTGCTCAGCTGCACAAGAGAAGGCTCCAGGGAGAGCTCAGAGCCCCTGGCAGGGCCTAAAGGGGCTCCAGGAGAGCTGCAGAGGGACTTGGGACAAGGCCTGGAGGGCCAGGAGCCAGGGAATGGCTTCCCAGTGCCAGAGGGCAGGGCTGGATGGGATATTGGGAAGGAATTGGTGTGTGTGAGGGTGGGCAGGCCCTGGCCCAGGGTGCCCAGAGCAGCTGTGGCTGCCCCTGTATCCCTGGCAGTGTCCAAGGCCAGGCTGGATGGGGCTATGAGCACCTTGGAATAGTGGAGGGTGTCCCTGCCCATGGCTGGGGTAGAAGTAGGTGGTTTTGGAGCTCTTTTCCAACCCAAATCATTCTGGGATTCTTTGATTCTGTCAGTTTCTGCTCTAACAGCGGCTCAACAGCTCCAAGGGAGGATTTTACCCTTTTACCCATTACCTATTAAACAACAGAGCTGGAAGCAAACAACTTGGTTCCCAAGGGCCTGTGGTGCTGCAATTCCTGTGAGGGGCCAAAACAAATGATTGCTCCCTAAAAATTAACTTTACTCTCAGCACGCCCCCAACAAATGCCCCATCCAGGACAGCCTTCATCCTGTGGGTTCTCCTGGGCAAACCCAGTCCAGCTGTGCTCTGTGCATGGGTGGGCAGAGGAGGAGAACTGCCTCCCTTGTGGCTGAAGACAGGACAAGAGGGACAAGAAAAAGCTGTTAAATCAGTGTATTTGGTATTTTCTGCCCTCTGAGCAGAGTCTTTGGTACCTCACAGAGGCAGCTAAGCACCACATGGTTATCACCATGTCCCTGACACCACAGCACACCCCACAAAGCCCATCCCTGTGTCCTGCACCAGATATTCCACCTGCAGTCTTTGCAATAGATGGATTGCAAGTGGGCTGGTGCCTGGTGCTTCTCCGGCTTAATGCTCCCCCATCCACATTTTCCTGCACCCCAGCAGCCTTCCCATCCTCATCCTCCACATCCCGGTGCCCTGTAACGCCCACTCCCCCTTCCCCCCATCCCAGTGTTCCTGCATCCCAGTGCATTAGCATCCCAAACCCTTTCCCTGTCTTGGTGCGCCTTCATCCTGGTACTCACCCCATTCCAGAACTCCCATCTCAGCACACCATCCCAGTACCTCCATTCCAGACCACATCCCAGTGTTCCTGTATCCCAGAGCACTTGCATCCCAGTACCTTCCTCCATCCTAGTTTTCCTTCATCCCAGTACTCACCTCATACTGGTCCCCCCATCCCAGTATCCCCATCCCAGTATCCTCATCCCAACACCATCATCCCAGTACTCCCACTGCAGTTTCCCACCCCAGTTCCCCCATATTAATACCCCCTTCCCAGTTCTCCCATCCCTGTACCCCTATCCCAGTTCCCCCATCCTTGCATGCCTTTCCTAGTTCCCCCATCCCAGAATCCCTATTCCAATACCACTATCCCATTTCCTAATCCCTGTACCCTGTCCCTGTTCCCCCATCCCCATACCCCCATCCCCGTTCCCCCATCCCCGAACTCCCATCC
>VZRF01005195.1:230123-254212 GCA_013396875.1 Vireo altiloquus | reverse complement strand
ACCCAACGTGGTGTCACCTACAAACTGACTGAGGGTCCCAGATGGCTGATAATGGGATGAGAGTGGGAAAGATGCTGAGAGTGGTGGGGATGTGTGTTCCCAGCTTTTGTGTTCCCTGCCATCCCTGGGGATGCTCCTTCTCCCAGTGACCCACAGCTGTGACAAGCAAGTGGGTGCCTTTGCCACCTCAGGGCCAGACCATCCTGGCAGGGGTGTCAGATGAAGATTTAAAGACTTCTTGCTTGGAGATTTAACAGGCAGCACTACTACGGGGAAAAGTTTGGGAAAGGGAATGGCCAGTCGGCAAAATGCACTGATGGTGATGGAGATCACCAGAAAATCCCACTGCATCTGCTCCAGTCCCAGCTACCACACATGGCAGGCTGGCTATACCCAGGTGTTCCAGATGTGGAGTCAGCTCCCATCACTGCAGAAATGTTCACCTCTGAGATTTCAGCACCCAGGCAGAGGCCTGAGCTCCTGAGAGCAGTTTGGGGGAGGTTTCCCCTGCCCAAGGCACCCAGAGGCTGAAGGCATCCCTGTGAGATCCCTCCAGGGCTCAGGGCTCCCTGCAGAGCTCAGGGTGGTACAGCAGGCTCTGCCCCCCACCAAGTGGACAGCTATCACCTCCTAATCCTTTAGGGATGGGAACTGCTTGGGGAAACGCCAGGAACAGCACACGAAGAAGTGACCAAACTTCCAGCAGCCATGGGTGTGCATGGATGCAGCTCCCAGCTCATTTTCCTGTAGCCACTCCCTCCTCCAGGAACACAGCTCAGGGCTTTCCTGAAACCAGGGTCGGAGAGGAGAAGACAGAGACACCCTGCAGCAGCAAGTCCCATAGCTGCATCTTTGCAAGAAGATACTTTAAAATTTGTATTAACTTGGACATTTTAACCTTAACGTCCTGTGGATGCTGTCTTATTCTTTCTCTGGAAGTAATGAGTGTTTTGTTCTCCAGGGGCTGTCTCCATGCCCATATGCCACTGTATTTTCTCTGCTCTCAGACTTTGTGGGCATAGCTCAAAACCTGTTCCACTTCCCTGAACACCATTTGCACTGGGGAAAGTGCTGTGAGATGTAGTTGGGGTTGCAGCTTATTTCAAATAATGACAAATAATTACCATGTGCAGTACTCTGCCAGCAAGCCGAGGTCTGGTGGGGCACTAGGAACCTCTTTGACACACAGGAAATACTCCAGGGCTATGTCCATGTGGAGGTGACCTCCCTGCTGGAGCAGCTGGCCAGGTCTCAGCTCTTCTCTGTGCCAGGACCCTTTCCTGGGCCCCAGCAACCCAAAGTCAGACTGGATTTTAGGATGAGGACCTTGCACCCGCCTGTGACTGATGAAGCTGGTGGTCTGATGGGTGCTGATGGGGTGGGTGGTGCACAGGCTGCTCTGCCTGACCCAGATGCCCCCTCCATGGCCACAGTGCCCCCTTGATGGCCATAGTAACCTCTTAGTGGCCACAGCACCCTCTCAGTGGCCATGGTGCCACACAGAGCATGGCATTTGGGGGCACTGGAGTGACACTGAGCCCACAGAGTGATCTTTTTCTCCAAGTGCATCTGAGCCAAGGCCCTGGGCCCTGCTCTGTGCCCAAGGGCTCTTATCTACACTCTCCACTATTTGGAGAAGAGTCTGTCCAGGGTCTTCCTGCCCTTGCTCATCACCTCCCTGAGCATGGCTGCTCCAGGGCCCCTCAGCTGCACACAGAGCCCCAGTGCCCACACGTGGCACAGCTGGACATGTCCCATGCTCACTCTGTCCCTGAGCATGACCCACGTTTTCAGGGCTTGCCCTTGGCTCTGGCCAGCACTTGTCAAGAGGTTAGAAATCCTGCTCCCAACCCTGGCACCTTTGCGACTCCTCCAAGTGCTTCTCTGACTCCCCCAAGAGGCACAAAGAGGGGTAGGGATCTAGGCTGGGGAAAATCCACCTTTCATGAGTTCCCTAGGAATGGAAATAAAGTTGGGAAGTAGCTTGGTGAGCAGATTTAACATGAGGACTGTGTTAAACAGCAGGATAAGGTGGAGGCCAGATGAGTGAGAGGGGAAGGAGGGCCCCATTGCTCAGGGCATGGGGCTGGAACACACTGCCTCCAAACCAGGCACCGTGGGAGCAGGCTCCTGCTTGCCTGCTGGGGTCCAGTGATGGGGAGGACTGAAAAGGCCTCAGGGACCTCCTAATTTTGGATAAAGGGGGGTGTCTCCGCCCTGGCTGTGCTCCTTGGCGCTGGCCTGGCTGCACTGCAGCTGTATTTTTTGTTATTTTTGGTTTCTCAGCTGTTTTACCAAGGAAGGAATTTGGAAGTACGGACAAGAGGGTTAAACCCAGGTAACAGCAGCCTGGGATAGTGGAAGGTGCCCCTGCCCATGGCAGGGGGATGGAATGAGATGAGCTTTAAGGTTCCTTACAACCCAAACCATTCTGTGATTCTACAATTCTCTGATTCTCTTGGCTCCTGGTCCAGGTTCATAAGGAACTCCTGGCCCTCCACAGAGGATAACAGGGCTCCCATTCTTCACAGAGACTTGCTGCCTTGACAGCCGGGATTTAACCTCCCCTCTCGACCTCCCAGACATGCTTCCCGGTCTTTCCTGGCCCGGGAGCCGCTGCCCGGGGAAGACTGAGGTGGTTGCCTGCGCTGTGGTTGCGCAGGTGGCCACACAGGGGTGCCAGAGACTGTGTACAGCATCCATCCATCCATCCATCCATCCATCCATCCATCCATCCATCCATCCATCCATCCATCCATCCCTCCCTCCGCCCATCGCTCTCCCGGCACCGCCTCGGCCGTGCTCTCTGCTGCTGCAGCCCCACGAGCTCTCCTTCCAGGAGCAGGGTCTGGCACCCTGGGCTGTGCACCCCCTTCAGATCTGGCAAGCTGTGACAGCTGGGACTGCAGCACTGCTGGAAATGCCACAGCGAGGGGCTGCTGGGAGACCCAGTGACTGCTTCAGTGTAGAGCAGGGCACTGAGTATCACAGAATCCCTGAATGGTTTGGTTGGAAGGGACCTTAAAGCTCATCCTGTTCCACCCCCTGCCATGGGCAGGGACACCTTCCACTATCCCAGGCTGCTCCAAGCCCCATCCAGCCTGGCCTTGGACACTGCCAGGGATCCAGGGGCAGCCACAGCTGCTCTGGGCACCCTGGGCCAGGACCTGCCCACTCTCACAGACAAGAATTTCTTCCTAATATCTAATCTAAATATCACATTTTTCAGCTTAAAACTTTTCCCACCTGCCTATTACTATCTTCCCATGTAAAAACTCCCTCTCCATATTTTTTATCACCCCTCTTTAAGTACTAGGATACCCTAAAACAGCCCCCACAAGTCCTGTCCCTTTGGAGGAACATCTTTCTGTTGTGTTGCCAGAAAGTATTTGTGGACAAAGGAGTCATATGGGGTTTAGAGCAATTCATAATGTGCAACTCCTGATTTTGAGGAAATTCTCAGCCTCCTGAAACCCTGATCTTCAAGGAGAACTGAGAAAGACCAGACACACGTAGAAGTGGCACTTGGGGACATGTTTTAGTGGTGGTCTTGGCAGTGGGGTAATGGTTGAACTTGATGATTTTACAGGTCTTTTCCAACCTAAATATTTCTATAATTCAGTAGACTTGTGTGGTGCTTGTTGCATGTGAGCTGCATCCAGGTAGATGCTCCTTCTTTACTCAAAGATCTTGCTGGATGCTCCTTGGGCCCTACTCACTTGCTATCCTCTCTGCTTCATTTCCTTAGAGGAAGAAAACATTTCCTGGACTACAGTTATTAACATACACCAAGTTTAATGAGCATTTCGGACCCCCAGATGCTGCTGCAGTGGGTGTGTAGCTGGCCAAAAGCATGCTTGAGCTTAGGCATTGCATAAGGCACCTCATAAAGGCAAGGAAGAGTCTGCTGAAGGAGCTCGGGAGAGGGGGAGAACAACAGTAACAGCTGGGTGAACAAGGAAGGCTCGCTGGGAGGCAAAGACAGAGGTGTTTTTATAAGCTAAGTATGCCTCCACAAATCACAGAACTCCTGCCAGTACCTTGACCTCTTGTGTTAATGACAAGGCAGGATCTGCAGGCAATTAAACAAGGAGCCAGACTGAAGCGCTGCCAAATCTCCCAAATTTATCATAAAGCCACATAACAACGTTACTCAGGGCCCTGCTCCAGGGGCTTAGAGCATTACATTTCCTCTTCATTATAGAAACAACCTCCTCACTCCCAAAACAGTTATGTTTCTAGCCTCCCCAATAGATGGGGGAGAAGAGGAGCAGAGAAACCTGGAAAATAGGAACCAAGTTTAACCACACTGTTAAAGGAAAATCCTGAAAGAAAAGAGACTTGGGAGAGTCAGGGAGGAGTGGGGGGCTGACTCACGGTATTTGAATGCTCAGGGTTGGCAGCGCTGCCTGTGGCATTTCTTTTCCAGTCCAGCTCATGAAATCCTGGAAGTTTTGCAAGACACTGTTAGATGATTTCTAGACCAAAACTATGCCTCAGTTCAGAGAGTCCACACAACCCTGCTCCAATTGTGCCTCGTGACATTGATTTTTCAGCCTCTGGAACGGAAGGAACTTCAGACCGACATCCCTGACACTGCCCTTGCCCTACAGCCAGCACCAGAGACCCAGAGCAGTACTGGAGCAGGGTTTTTAGCACTGATCCTGAACACCAGCTGCCCCAAAGGCCATGCAGTCATTCCAGGTACAGGCTGACTTGGCAACAAATCCACAGAAAGCTCACATAAACCCTCCCAGCAATTGTGGCACATTAATAACAATTCGATTCTTCAGGTGACAGAGGAAAGCCTGTGGGTTTCACTGAGCAGGGGTGCTCCTCTGCCTCGGTCCCCCAGTACAGGGGGGTAGGACCAAGATGCAGACAGCCCATCAGGGGTGTGCCCCTCCATCCCGGTGCTCAGGCATTCAGCTCCCATGCAAAACCTCGGAACAAGGCTACGATTGTGCCACGAGCAGACCTGGGTATGGAGATTGCCACCCTGTCAGGCTGGGGCAGTGTAGCACAGCCATGAGCTGGGACCATCAGGAGGAGGTGGAGACTGGTCAGTGGGAGCAGGATGAGCTGGGAAGAAGGGAGGAATTACTGATTTCAGGCTGCTATCTGCACGGGGTATGGCTTGGAGCAGGACAATTGGATCTGGAGATGCAGGTCCCCCAGCGCTGCTGTCTGAGTAGTTTTGCTGACCCAGGGCAGCTAAAAATAGAGGCAAGTAGATAAAACATCGCCCTCTCTCCTGACAAACCACATTAGTAACTAAGTGTGGCCTCAGAGAACCAGATTAGTGTGGCACAGCTGGATCCTCCACAGCCTGCCCGATGCTCGTCCTGCGGCCAAGGGACTCCATGACACTGCTCTGCCTTATCCACATTTCAGGACAGCTGACAGCCTTCCCCTTGCTGGGACACTGAAAAGGTCTTTCTTTTTCTACCTAGTGCTTTATTTGCATCTAAGGCCTAAGGGTACCTTTGGGATTCCTAGCCCTTCACCATCCTGAAACGTATCTAATAGCTTTAGAGGGGGAGTTAGGCAGAAGATGGAGTTTCTTTAAGAAAATAAATTTAACCTCTGCCCTATTTTCTGCCTCACCATGGATGAATAATCATAGGAAAACACCAGGATGTTCCCAGCATCCTTCTCAACCCCACATTTATCAGGGTTAAGTGAGACCCCAGAGCAGCTCTTGGTCACTGAGCCTAGAAAAGACAGGCAGGTAATTTATGGAAACCTGTCCCTTTCTGCCCCAGACTTTGCCCTTCACCCTCGGGGGAGCACAGAGCTCTTCACTGCCCTGCTGCAGGAAAGGGGAAGCTGCCCCAGCTGTAAGGGGCTCCTGAACCTCACTGAAAGCTAAGAGCGAAACCTCCTCATGCTGTTTTTGCCAGGCTCATAAACTGGTCTCTGCCTAGCAGTGTCCTCAGCCTGAGCCTCCTGCCTCATTCCTTGCTCTCTCGAAATATGCATCTCTTCTTTATTCCTCGCTCTTTCTGCTCCTCCTGGGTCTCCTCCTCCAGTCCAGGGCTGCAATTAAAAGTCCAGATCTCTTCTGTTTCCCATGGAGACAGTCGCAGAGTCACCGCTGCCAGAGGGGGGATTTCAAACCTTCTTCTGTGATGTGTCTCACCTCCAGTCCTTGGCCTTGCCTAATCTTTCCCAGCCCTTTCTTGTGGCTAGGAAGAGAGCTGCTCTTAGGATGCATCATCAAGAGACTTGGGTAAATCTGGAATGCAGGTGCTGTTTCCAGCAATGTATGTTTCCCTGGAGCATTTGGCTGTCTCCTAATGGGAAAATTGTCTGCTAGGATGAATCCAAGGGCCCAAAGCTCTGAGCTCTTTGAAAAACATTACGCCTGAGTCTACCATTTGAGGCAGGTAAGCAACACGGTTCGCGTTTGGGGTTTTTTGGTAGAAAAATAACCAGAGGTGCAGAGATCCTGAGCTATACAACACACCTGCAGCAAAATTTTAGTTATCTCCCAGGCTTCTTGCTCCTGCCACGCTTTCCCATTTCCTTCTGTCGCAGCACAGGAATGCTGCATGCAGCTGGAATACAGCTCGATGAAAGATGCTGTGGATAATACCCTCGCGCTGCACACCAGCACTTGCCAATGTGACCTTGGTTAAAATTGGAAGCCATCCCAGATCTTTCCCCTTCACTAATATATTTAGAAGCCTGTGCTGAGCCTGGCAGAGCAGCACTAACCTGCACACTCACAGGGTGTCAGAATAAATGTGCCGTGATAGATAGCTTAGGAATTGCAAGGCTACAGCAGAGCAGCAGGCGTGGGATTGGGCTGGGTGTGGGGATCCAGGAGTCATCATCTGGACCTTGGGTAAAGGCCCACAGAGGGACAAATAATAAACTGCCCATCCCAGAGGCTGCCCAGGGATGTGTGTGCTGGCTTTGAGAGAGTCTAATGCACCACACTGGTGGGACTGGTTCAAAGACACCTTTCAGAGCTGTACATGAGGCTCGCTGTTTTGGAGCCTTGTGGAGACGAATGCCAGGATTAGCCTCTCTCGTACACTTCCCAAATCTTTTTGCCACTAGAATGAAATACCTTGGCAGGAGATTATTTCTCTTTCATGGGCATGAGAGCTGAAGCAGCAAGCAGGGAGCTTGCTGGGGGAGGTCTTCCCACCCTGGCTATTCTGGAAGTGCCCGATAATAGTTGTGAGTTAAAACACTTGAGATTATCAGGGCTCATGGGAAACCTTCAGGTGACAGACACAAGGACTGTCACCACCTCCTAGGCAGGACAGATAAATCTGTGTATCACCTTCCTAACCCTTGTCCAGGGAAATGCCATCAGAAGAGAGAATAGCTTCTCTCACCTAGTTCTGCAGCCCTTTCTAGTGCAATCCCCATGTAAACAGGAACACACAGGAATGATAGACAGATATGCTCTGAGCAACCTGGTCTAGTGGAAGGTGTCCCTGCTCACGGCAGGTGGGTTGGCTAGATGACCTTTAAAGGTCCATTCCAGGATTCTATGACTCTACAAAAATAAGGAAGCTGAGAGCACCAGCATAGCTAATTGGAGAAGCTTAATGACATCCTACCACAGCTGAGTAACTCTCCTCATACGTGACCTAAGCCCACAGGAAGCATCAGGTATTTCAACCTACTAACATGTGATCACTAACAAAAGGGATATAGGCGTAGAACACAGACACAGAAATCACAGCTCTGCTGGTGATTGGGAATTCAGCGATCAATCCTTTTGCCTATCAGAGCTCACGGAGTTACCGAATGGTTTGGGGAGGGAAGAGACCCTTAAAGGTCAACTAGTCCAACCCTCCTGCAATGAGAGTAACCTCTTCCACCACAGCAGGTTGCTCCAAGACCTATCCAACCTGGCCTCGATGTGCAAGCTGAAAATCACTCGGGGTGCTGTCTCCTTGCAGAGCTTCACTGATGCCCGCTAAGAATTCTACCCCTAGGCATGATTACTTATGGAAAAGCTTGGGGGCCTCCTCCATGAATAAGGTCTAGCTGGGTGATTGGGCATGACTGAGATAAACTCATTTCTAGGCTGTAGGAAATAGGTTCACAAAGAGATTTTTGTGTGTGGTTATTTACTGGGGATTACTGGACCAAGCTGGCTGGAGTTGTGTCTGCTGTGTTCACTCACGCTGTGTGTAACAGCACAGAGCATCTCCTTGGTGCTGGCCACCAAATGAAGGAATTCAGGGGCAAGGCAGATTTTACAGCCTTGAGGAACCACCTTGAAGCTCAAGGTGTTCAGTGTCCATGCTGGTTTTGTCCCTTGTCTCTCTTCCCAGCAGTATAATCTCCAAATCCAGACTCCTCCACAGGTTATTAGCTTGCTCCTGGCTGTTTTGGATCAGCCACAAAGGCCGCTCAAGCACCTGGAAATTGGTTCTCGTGCTCACCTGGCTGCTGCTACCCAGTGGCTGGTTTTATTCGGTCTTCTTGCATCTTACCATCAACATCTAACAGAGAACTTGCAGAGTTTTTCCCCCCACGGGGCAGATCCATGGCTGAGGTCTGCTTGCATTGAGGCAAGGCTAAGTCCAGCCGCAGTGAAGCAGGACTGAGACAGTGACACCAGTGATAATTTGCTTTGCAGTGACTCATTAACGAAGAGAAAAGTGCTCAGAGGCGACAAAGTTCCTATTAAGCAGCATTAGGCCTGTTTAGTAAGGTTTTAGAGATAATTGCTATAGTGACACTTTCACATTTCTAAAGTGCAAAAACAATAGTTGCTTTTTGCAAATGTTAAGACATTTCTCTTGGAAAAGACAAGGGAGGAAGAAATGAATATCAGCTCCAGGAAATGTAGGCACATGCATCACTGAAGAGAAAAATGAGGATTTTAGCTTGGAGCACATTTAAAAATAGAAAGAGGGGGAAAACATCCAGAGATCTCTGTATGAGGTTGTGCTCCTGCTGGAAGAAAGGGCTGTCTGCTGCAGTCAGCCCTGCTTGGGAGTGGTTTGGTACCTCTGCTGCAGAGATAACTCTCCTGAGTATGTTATCAGGTGTTGGAAACTCCAAGGTCACAGCTGCCAGGCCAGGCACCCTGTTAATGCCTGGTACTGACCTTGAAGGACCTTTTCATGGCACCTTAAACTGATGGGAGGATCTGTTGCTGCAGTCACCCTTGGCCACATGCCAGTCAGAGTCACTACATGAGATGTCATGTAGTGAGTCAGAAGCTAAATTGGTCCCCCTCAAAAAAAAAAATCACTTAAACATCATAGAAACACAGAATGTTTTGGGTTGGAAGGCCCTTAAAGATCATCTGTCCAGTTCTGACCCCCTGCCATGGGCAGGGACAACTTCCACTATCCTACCTTGCTCCAAACCCCCTCCAAGCTGGCCTTGAACACTTCCAGGGATGGGTCAGCCACAGCTGCTCTGGGCACCCTGGGCCAGGGCCTCACCACCCTCACACACAGCAATTCCTTCCCAATATCCCATCCATCCCTGCCCTCTGGCACTGGGAAGCCATTCCCTGTGTCCTGCCCTCCAGGCCCTCATCCAAAGTCCCTCTGCAGGACTCTCTGAGTCCCGTTAGGCCCTGGAAGGCCATTATAAGGTCTCCCTTTATGCCAAACCAATCCACCAGACACTAAAGGTACTTACCTCTACCCACCCCCTACCCTACAACATCTCATGCACCACCTGGCTTCAGGAGACCCAGATATTTCCCTGGCCTGAATGAAGTTTAGACCCCTGAGAGTTTGTCTAGTTTTTCTGACTCTACCAGTTGGCCTAATAAAAGATATCATCTCTCGACACACACCACTGACTTCAAGGAGACCTTGCATGTAGCTGGATCTGCCCAAGATAACCTGTCACTCCTCCGGCTTTGTGCTTATCTGTGGGAACAGGGTGTGTGCAGCAGGAGCCTCGCCTGGGTCTCTGGGTTTCCCTCCCTCTTCTGCACCTGAATGAGCTTATTGTTTGTGCGTCTTTGTCTGTTGGAGGGGAGGAAGGAGGCCTGAAATGAATTGGGTCAAACAAGTTTTTCAGCTGCGTGTGGGTTAGGAGAGGCCACAAGAAAAGAACCACAGCCCTTTGAAGTCAGGCTGCTCCTTTTCTTTTTCATGGGCTGTTTTTTAATTCTGACAGTGAGTGATACTTTCTCAGATGGAGATCAATTCACTGAGCACAAGAACAAAGGCTCTATAAACACACCACTAAGGGCTCGCATTGCAGTGACATATCATTGATGGAAGGCAGGAGGCAGCTTCAGCTAAATCATGTCTACAGTAAGTGCAAACCTTTCCTCTAGGGCCTTTCACTCTAAAAAATGCAGGGACTGGGCAGGAATGAGGATATCCCCTCTCCATTCGTATCTGCCATCAACAGATGCTGGTAACTAGGAAGAAAATTAATTCAGTGTTCCAGCCAAGCTGGGCTGGTGACATGCCTTCTACTCCCTGGACATCAGCTTTGCCATTCAGAAACAGCAGGAATCTCTGAGCTCCTGCAGGACAGAGCTGCACCCACACTGCACCTCATCACCACCAGCTGGACCTCTGCACCTCTGAGGCTGCTGCTCAAGAGGACAGAGACAGTGCCAACCCTGCCAGAGACAGGGTTAATGCAGCCAAAGAGCAACAGGGAAAGGCAGCCATCACCACTGAGGACTCCGCCTGAACCCATGTGGTTGTGGAGGTGTTGTCCCAGGAAACTCCCTGCTTCCTTGCTTTTTTGCCTTGTGGGGATAATCTGCTGGGAACTTTCTAAGGGAAATGAGTATTTTCCTTTTAGCTTTATCACTTGTACTTAGATGTCAAGGTACCAAGTACTTTCAAAATGCTTGGCCATGTTGATGACATTCAATCCCTGAAAAGACTGAAGGGCCTGAGGTCCACAACTGAAGTAAGTGTTCTTTAGTCTTCATTGTTCCCTGGGCAGTGACATGAAGGAGGCCACTGTTGATCCAGAAATTCCACAGTCACCTCTCCTCGTTAGTCTTGGTTTAACTTCTGGTTTCCTTTGTGTACAAAGAAGGTCCTTGGGCAGAGTCTGTGGAGCTGTGGCAGTTTTCTGGTTAATTTAAGCAGTCCTAAGAACAGGGACTGTATCTTCTCCTTCTAGATTGATGCCTAGGCAATGAGTGCAAACTCACATGCTCCCTCTGTCTCTTTCTCCCCGCCAGTTAATTATTTTATACAAAACAGAGAAAGAAGCTGAGCAAGCCCCACTCCAGAACAACTTGCCAGGTGGCTCATCTCCTCAAAGCTGGGAAGGGGTCTTCAAGCTCTCCTCAAGCACTTCCAGACGGGTGTGCTGACCCACAGGTTAAGGAGTAAAAAGGCACAGCTTCCCCATGGAACTGTTTTGCAAGAAAGAGTGAGCTTGTGCATTAATCTGCAGGAGATGGTGCAGCACAGAGTCCTCGGAGGACAAGTGCACCTCCTTGCTCCCTGTGGTCTCAACATCCCCATGGTCTCATCATCCCCAAGGAATCATAATCCCCATGGTCTCCTCATCTCCTCCCAGATAGCTAAGGTAGCCACACCACTCAGGCCATGATGATCCTGCACTCAGGATTAGATTTACCCACTGTCTTTGCTGTAAATTCTCAAGCTCAGACAAAGATGGCATTAGCCTGATCTCTGAAACGCTTCCCCTTGTGGTACAGTCCAGCTTTGACCACAAAGATCACCTCACTTGGGGCTGAGGGTCTCCTACAAACACAGAGCAGCAATGCTGAGCTCTCCTCTAAGGCACTTGGATCTATGCAAATGAGGCCCTGCACTCATATCTTGACACAGGCTGGAGAGCTGGCATCACAAAACTCAGATTTCTTCCAAAGTGCTGCTGGGCCTCCCTATGGACATGTTGGAAATGCCAGGACACTTCCTTGGGGTTTTTAAAGAGCCTTTCTGGGATGAGTAACAGAACCTGCAGAAAGGTTAGCATTAAAATAGCTGTGGAGCAAGAGCATCTGTGGGGGACGCATAGCCAGGGGTTCAGTGTCACCGATTCTGCGCAGCTGTCCTACGAATAATGCAAAACTCTGTATTCTGAAAAGGTCAAGAAGGCAATTAAAGATACGAAAGACCAGCCCTTCCCAGTATTGAAGCAGATGCTCAGCCAAAACATTTGCCTGTAAGATTGTATTTCCTTAAGGTTTATTAACCATTAAGTGTTTTTAGGGACGGGACCATAAAGATAATGAACTGAGCGACAAGTAGAGTCAGGATTCCTTCACAAATTATTCCTGTTGGGTTAGACAAGTATTTGAAAAGCAAAATGCTTTGCTGTGATTTTTCAAGAACAAGAGACCCTGAGCTCATCCCTGGGTGCTCTTCTCTGCTTTAACTTGCTGGTGAAGACAGCCAACCTGCTGGGTTAAGGGGAAGGCAAGCAAAGCAGGCACGCTGAACTGGCAGCAGGATGGTTCCAAGCAAGGACTCTCTCCCTTTCAGCAACACCAGCTTAAATAATTCCTTCTCTCCCCACCCTGACTGCTCACTACATCACCGTGCTTTTTAATGGTCCTACAGCAGATCACTGAACTGATCCAGGTGAAAAATAAGAGTGAAGGGGCTTGGGGTGGAGGGAAGTCTGGAGCCAAAACCAGTTTCAGTCGAATTAAGTAAATGTTTGAATGCAGTCATGTTGGAAAACATTATTTTTAATCTTGTTTTGCTATGAGAATTATTTTTTCTAGGATATTTACTAGTAACTATTAAAACACACTGATTTCCACCTAATTATAATATTTTAGTACATTTTGACTAGTAGATGGTATGCCATCAAAGTGGAGATCATGGAATATCCATCACCACAGATGAGTAATAACAAACGAGAAGAATGGGCAAAAAATCACAGCAAAGCTTGTCTGGGGTACAGGGAATGGATGAGCTGAACAGCTGAGGCCCCTCCCAGCTCTGTTTCGTGATGACTCTGGGACAGAAACAAATGTTTCGGTCACCATATAAATGAATACTCATTTTTCATGATTGTAAAATATAACTGTTTTGCATCATGGAACAATGGAAGTTGCACATGTATTTACCCATTTGTCCCCAATCACAGAATTTAGTGGAATTTAATACAGTAGGCAAATGGATTATTAATGAGTTTACACAAACTTATTCTCATGGACCCACGAGACCCATGCCCCAGCTAGCAGTTTGGAGGGGACCACCCTATTTTGAAGGATGAGAGAGTGAAACAGCACAGACATGGGCTGCTCCCAGCCAGAGTTTTCAGGGATGAAGCCTAAACGCGTCAGATAAATAGAAAAGGAAACACCAGTTTGTTTTAAAGTCAACTTAAATGAAGAAAGTCCTGTTGTTTGTGACCCAACTTGACAGATGTATGTAGCAACCCAGAGAAAGATTTTTAGAACTAGTGGATCCTCACACCTCATGTTTTTATCCCTGGAGCATTAATACATACTTTGTTTCTTATTTAAAGCCCACTTTGTTGTTTATTTCAGTGGCCAATTCTCTTCAGAGCCCTGGATGAAGAAGCCATTGAGCTGAGCTAGGCAAGCAAATGGAAATGAAATAAATAGTCTCCCTGCATCTGTGGAAAAGTTGGCTTCTGTCAAAAGGTGCATTAGCTCCTCAAGAAACCAAGGGCTTCACCTTGACTGTGACTGCTCCACTGCTCTGGTAACATTTGCAAATCCAGTAATTAAGGAAATTTATTGGAGTGTAATAAGCCTAAGACTTTCAAGAAGCTGTTACCCTTTATTTTTAAAGGTGTATGTAATTTAAATACAAAATTTAGGCTCTAGGTAAAAACCATTTAAAGATATCATCTTTGGTCCCCATCCTACTGCATCTAAAGTAGGAAAACAGGGACTTCAGATCTGTGTGCAGGGAAGGCTGAATTCCAGGGTGGAGAAATGAAACTTGTTCTGCTCCCCGACACAGACTTTGGGGACATCTCTCTTGGAGACTCATGGAGCCTTTTGGGAAGGGATGGCTGAACATCCCCCCCCCACTCTCCCATGGTCCATTCATCCAGAAAACCTGGCTAAAGAGAACACTTGAGAAAGTTACTGCTGAGCTGAGCAGCAGAAATGGCCCATCCCAGGACAACCAGAGTTGCATGAACACCAAGAGGTGTATGAACAGAAAGGGCTCACTTCAGGTACCTAAAGATCAGTCTGAAATGCCACGTGAGATGCTTTAGGTACTGAGACAGAGACTGGTGAGCATGACACAGGGATCACACAAGACGTGTCATGGAGTGGTGGTTGAAGGCAAGGCCTGAGATAGTCTCAAGCATCTCAGTTAACAGAAAAGCCCCTTGTTTAGGTGACACAGAGATCTGAGCTACAGACACGCTCCTCTCCAGTGAGGATGGGAACCATGTTGGTCATGAGACTCCAGCTGTTGCGCCTGTTCCAATTCACCCTTCCCTTGCAGGGCAAACAATCCTGAAACCTGAAAGTTTCCAGGGCAAAGCAGTTGGATGGAGCCCACAGAGAAGCCCCCAGGACCTCTCCATTAGATCAGACCTTGCCTGGCTCCTACCTCATCTACCACCCAGACCCAAGGGCAGGGATGCATCCAGGGCAGCAAGGGCTGGGCAGGGAGTAGGGCTGGTGCTGTTTGTTCTCTGATTGTTCCCAGATGCCGTGTGAGGCATTAAAATACTTGGCAAGGTGGGGAACATGCTTGTGTATGCAGAGCTCAGAGCACGGAGACAGGAGTCATCCTAGTCTCTGCCCTCCTCTCCTTCCCGTTGTGGAGAGGCCATTCCATCAGCTCAGGATGATAATGATAATTCATGAAAGCAAAGTAGGCCCCTCTCGCCTCTCAACCTCTTCTCATTGTACCTGCTAATGGCAGCTTTTGCTACACTCAGGGAAGGCCAGTTACAAGCCCATCCAAGGAACTGGCACCCAACCCTTTGTGTGGATGAGCTTAAGAGAGACTCTCAGCAGAGCTGTGCTAAGCTCTTTTTCTCCTGGAGGCAAAACCATCCATCCCAAAGTACACTGCAGCCAATTTACCCTGGCCCAGAGCCTGGGAACAAGAGACTATTGCTAAACTCAGACAGCCTCTTGAACTAGGGATGCTGCTCTGTGCCATTTCCCCCAAAGGCAGGTTGTGTCAACGCCTTCATTCTCAACAATCTTCCCTCCACTGGATGGCAAAAGTGTGTTTTTGGCATCTGGATGGCAGCGCTATAAAGCAAGACAATCTTCTTGCCAGGACAAGGGAATCAGATGCTATCTGCACTCGAGTCCACGGGGCATGCTGTAGGGCTGTGTCCAGACACCCAGTGCAAGCTTTAGATGTCAGAGGCAGGGTGCCGGGAGGAGCAGCCCAGAGCTCCAGTCAATTTGCCCCAAGTCTCTGCAGTGCCATGCTGCTGAGTGGAAAATGCTCCCATGGACACCCGGGATGAGCCTGTGCATCTCCATCACATACCAACTGAAAGTACCCTAGACATGCTCCTGAGGCACTCCTGCTTTCCCTCAGAAATTGCCTCTGGGATGACGGCGCACCAACCAAACTCTGAGAAGAAACTCTCTCTGCATGGGAAGGCTGCTCAGCTCAGGAGGTGACCCAAGTTTGGGGACATAGGATCTTAGAATCAGGATGTGCTTTGGCTGGGAAGGGAAAAAGCTCAACTCGTTTCACCTGCTGCCGTGGGCAGGGACACCTTCCACTGTCCCAGGCTGCTCCAAGCCCCATCCAGCCTGGCCTTGGGCACTGCCAGGGATCCAGGGGCAGCCACAGCTGCTCTGGGTACCCTGGGCCAGGGCCTGCCCACCCTCACACACAGCAATTCCTTCCCAATATCCCATCCAACCCTGCCCTCTGGCACTGGGAAGCCATTCCCTGGCTCCTGGCCCTCCAGGCCTTGTCCCAAGTCCCTCTGCAGCTCTCCTGGAGCCCCTTTAGGCCCTGCCAGGGGCTCTGAGCTCTCCCTGGAGCCTTCTCTTGTGCAGCTGAGCACCCCCAGCTCTCCCAGGCTGGCTCCAGAGCAGAGGGGCTCCAGGCCTGGGAGCATCTCCGTGGTCTCCTCTGGACTGGCTGCAGCAGCTCCAGCTCCTTGTGCTGTTGGAGCCCAGGGCTGGGGCAGCTCTGCAGGTGGGGTCTCACCTGAGTGGGGCAGAGGGGCAGAATCTCCCCTCCCATGCTGCTTGAATCACCTTCCTTGACCTGCTGGAATCTGTCCTTCCTGCTGGAATCTTCCTTTCTCTGCCACCAAGGGAAGCATTTCAGGAGGAGCAAGGAGAGGATGCCTGGTCTAACTCTGACAGGAGCTTTTTCATTATTATTTTTTTCTAGGCCAGCTTGTGCTACCCCTCTCATAAAGAGCCCTCCAACAGCATCTACTCGTTTCTGATTCCATCACAACTGAACCTTCTGTTCTCCCCAGCCTTCCTCACTTCTCCAGCTCTTACTTCCAGTGCTGGAAGCAGCCATTCCAGACTCCAGCCTTTTCAGGCAAGCCTGCTGCAGACAGTCCTCAGAGAACAGAGTTGTTAATCTGTGACTGGATCTGTTGAGCACATGCAAACCATGATTTTCAGAGCTTATAACTAATTCAAAATTAAACAAACTTTCCTGGAAGTAGCAAAGGGCCCTTTTTTGACAGCAGGGCCAAATCTCATGCTCTTTCGTCTCTGTTATTACTATTTCATGGAATTATTCCTTTTCAAAACTGGGCAAAACACTGTGCTTTCCCCTCATTCTTGGAAACGGACAAAATACTTTGGCTGAAACTTTCCAGAGAACTTCAGCCTAAGGCAGACATCTGGCATGGAATTTTTTTATTTTTTTCCCGAACAATTAATAGTTTGACAAACCTTTTAGCTGAATTACCAGTGCCTTGAGCGCTGGGCTGTGTTGTGCTGCTAGCTCTGGATATGCTGGGGATATTGCACTGGCTCTGTAAGGGAAGTTTTAGGGTCTTCTGCTCTGGGAAAAGGTAGGGGAGAGCACAGCCACGAGAGGGAGTGCAGTTCCTTATTCTCTCCATACAGCACAGCCCCGCTGTTCCTAATCACAGCAGCCCTCCGGCTATGAGCTGTTTTTCAGCTGTGTGTGGGTCTAGTGCAGGCCTGGGACTGTGGAGAGTCTCACACAGTGAGAGTGATGGAGAAAATGACAAGGAATCACGGATACGCTTGTGTCACATCTCACAAAGGGCCCACACGAAATGTCAGGCTATTTCAACACTGGGCATCTCGCTTCTGAAACAAAAAAAAAAACCCCAGGAGATGGAAAGTTATGAGGAGATTTGAAGAGGTCTTGTTGCTGGATGTCTGTAGATTGGATCTAAACACAAGGATGGATCCTAAAGAGGACACAGCGCTGTCTGTGCTATCTGTCCCAGCTCCTTGCAGCATCAAATGAAGGGGGAAGAATGAAGGCTCTGACCTTAAAAAGCCACTTGATAGCCAGAAGTAGAATTCAATCCACAACGATTCTGGCCTCCCTGAAGACACAAGAGAGATGATGGGCTAGCTCAGAGGAGTCAGAACCCCATGCCATGGTTCCCAGCCCAAGTACTTCTACATGAACACTGGGATCAGTCTCATTTTCAAACTGAACAACTCAATGGGGTCAGAAGTGAAATGGAGTTTTTCACAGAATCACAGAATCATTTACAGTGGAAAAGACCTTTTGTCTAGTCCAACCACTTCCCCAGCACTGTCAAGTGCCACATCTACAGGGCTTTTAAATCCCTGCAGGGATGAGGACTCCACTACTGCCCCGTGCCAATGCCTGACCACCCTTCCAGTGAAGAGATGTTTCCCAATATCCAAACTAAAATCCAACCCATGCTTTACATGGGATGTAGAGGGAGATGATACAGGAGACTTATTTGCATCCAAGCAACACTGCAATCGCTGTGTGCTCCGGGCATGTTTTATGCACTGAGGGCTCAGGCCAAATGTGAAACACGCCATCAGATGGGACCAAGTTATTGAAATACAACATGTTACGGCCTGTGAGCTGGGCTGTTAAATCCTTCCCTTGCGTGCTCACGGCCTGCCCATGTGGCAGAGGAAAATCTGGCACCTGGGCTTGCGTGTACATGGTTGAAAACGTGTTTTACTTCCCAACAGGAGCACCTCAAGAGCTTACACAAGGCTAGCTCCATGACAGGTTGGTAACTGAGGCTGCTGGGGCAACATTCAACAGGACAGGTTTGGCACAATGCTCTTTGTCTCACAACTGGGTCTTCTAGAACACACCAGGACAGTCACAGCAGCTCAGCTGAGGGGCAGCTCACCATGAAGCCACCATATCTCAGTTGGACTGGCTGGGGAACCCAATGCCACCGAGCCTTGACAGGCACGGACAGGGAAATTTTGCAGGCACTGGACTAACCACAAGAGGGGGATCACAGTGAATGCAGGAGACGCTGAAAACAGCCTGGAAAACATATTGCAGTCCCAGAATTCAAGGGTATGGGTCTCCCTGCTCTGCCTGCTTTATCTCCTATCCACAAAACCACCACTTGATATTTTGCTTAAAATTACAGGTGAAGGAGAACTGCACTTTGCCCACTGGAAAACAAAGACCATCTCTTTCTACTAAGTATTTCAAATACAACCTTTGAAAAATGTTTGTTTTCACTGGTCAAAGCACACATGTCCTTACCCAGGCTCTCACGTCTTTACAATCAGGCCAGAAAATGAGCTTTATTCTCTTATCCTGTGACTTTTTTTGACCTAAAGCCAAACACCATGAATATCATATATGTGACCACACAGGATTACTGGGGACAGCAGGCACAGGCATTAGGACACACTGCTGGGACTCCAGCTATCAAATAATCACCATTAGCTGTCGTGGGCATTGAAAGACGTACAGAGACGCTGCACAGCCAAGCAGGATCTGTTTTTTCCCTCTCAAAGGGGTGGCACGCAGACACACAAGTCATGGCAACTGTCATCTGGGGTGCGATCAGCCAGGTTTTTAATTGGCTTGCAGATGTTGTGCCCTGGCTATATATATTATTTTCACTTAAGTTTATGTCAGCAGGAACAAGACTCTACTAAATTTATCCCCCTGTGCTCAAGACTAACTGCACAGGCCTCCAAGAGTATTTTTAATAGGAGGTAAACCTCATCCACAAACAGTCTCTCATTTCAGGCCTACAAATGAGATATTTTCCAGTCCAGTTTAACTCCAACCCTGCCCCTTCCTTCCACAAGCCCCAAATGACTGTTTTCTCCTGATTCTTTGGTCACTGTGTAAGTGTGATATCCCTTGGCAGAGCCTACAAAAGAGCTGGTGAAGAATACAATTCCTGCCTATTTGGCTCCTTTTAGGGTTAAAGCCAGGATGGGTTTTGTGCCTAAAGCAACATCCTTCACGCAAATGCCAGTATAACATAAATTGTGCTGGGCTCTGAGGAGAAGCAAATGTCAAAAATTAAGTTATTCTTCTGTTTGACTCACAAATCCAAGTAGCATGCAAATAAAGAGGAGCCATCTGTTCAGTCCCTGGGCCATTTGAAGTTAAGCATCCAGCGCCAGCTCCCAGTTCCATCAGGTCAGCCCTGCTGGCTGGCCTCCACAGGATGTGCTCAGCCTTGCCCAGGACCGCCTGTCACCGCACAGCTCTCCGTAACCCCTCATGCTCCTCCGGAGCTCAGCTGGAATTCTGTCGCTGCTTTCGGTTTAGGAGTCCAGAAAAAATGAGCAGTGTCCTCAGGAGGATTAATGGACTTGAAGAGGGCAGATTTAGATTAGACATTCAGATTTAGATTTAAATTCAGAATTCCTGACTGCGAGGGAGGTGAGATACTGGAACAGGTTGCCCAGAGCAGCTGTGGCTGCCCCTGGATCCCTGGCAGTGTCCAAGTCCAGGCTGGATGGGGCTTGGGGCAACCTGGGGCAGTGGAAGGTGTCCCTGCCCATGGCAGGGGGTGGAATGAGATGAGCTTTAAGGTCCCTCCCAATCTAAACTATCTTGTGAGTTTATGATATGGACACAGACAGCTCTGTCCCACTGCAAACCCAGAGAGGGTAGCTTAGGCCATTGTTGGCTGGAGATCTTGCAAGCCCAAAGTAGGTTGCTGCCCTTCCTCTGTGCTGTCCTCCTCTCAGCCAAAGCAGCCTGGTCCCAGCATCTCGCAGATCCCACCTCTTGTCCAAGGACCCACCCAAACTTACAGAAACACCAGCGTAGCTCCAGAGAACCAAAGCAGAATCAGACTGCTGTCAGTGCAAGGGGAGAACAGGAAGCAACAGTGAAGGAACACTCCCTGCATTCTCAGTGTATAAATAAAGAATCCTACCAAGCTCTGTCACTTGTTGAAGAGGCAACTCCAAACCAAAATCAGTGACAATGTTATTGAAGCACAGCAAAGAACTTGAAATGATAAGAGAAGGATCATTGGATTCTTTGGCTGAATCCCTTACCGGAGCAGGAGCACCCAGATGGATAGCTTGTGCCTAGGAAGGCCAACAATTCAGAAACACCAAGGTGTATCTGCAATGGATGTGACAATATTAATACAAAGAACACACTTTCAGCATGCCACCTTCTTCATATGGGAATGGCCTGACCCTCACACGATCATGATGGAAGTCAGGACCAAGGTTCCTTTCTCCTGCAAGAAGGAGTAGGTTGCCACAGCTTGTGCTCCCCAAGCCAAGGGTTTCCTGTCAGAGAATTACAGAATTATTCAGGTTGGAAATGACCTCCAAGACCATTGAGCCCAACCATTCCTCCAGCACTGCCAAGGCCATCAATGACCAATGTCCCCACATCCACACAGCTTTTAAATCCCTCCAGGGATGGGGACTCCACCCCTGCCCTGGACAGCTGTGCCAGGGCTGGGCAACACTTTCAATGAAGGAATTTTCCCTAACATTCAAACTAAACTTCCCCCAGCCCAGCCTGAGGCCGTTCCCTCTCCTCCTGTCCCTGTTCCCTGGGAGCAGAGCCTGACCCCCCCCGGCTGCCCCCTCCTGTCAGGGAGTTGTGCAGAGCCACAAGGTCCCCCCTGAGCCTCCTTTTCTCCAGCCTGAGCTCCTTTCCCAGCTCCCTCAGCCATCCAAGTGTCTGCAGGTGGACTCAGGTGTATCATACCAGCTTCAGGCAGGCTGGACCTAATCCAGAGTGAGAGAGCCTTGATCCTGGCAAGAGCCCCATAGGTGCTTTGGTGCCACCCCTCCAGCATCTGGACTTAGGGAAATCCCTAAAAGGGCCTTGAAGGCTTTGGGAGCTGGGATGGAGAACAGACGCAGACATGCTGAAGTAACCATGACACACTTGCTGAGAGGTAGCACCAGGAGCT
Organism: Vireo altiloquus; assembly: GCA_013396875.1. NCBI lineage: Eukaryota > Metazoa > Chordata > Aves > Passeriformes > Vireonidae > Vireo > Vireo altiloquus. The sequence goes on along the minus strand of VZRF01005195.1, from coordinate 232,969 downwards.
ACCTGGAGAGCTTTTACAATGTGAGTCACTCGCCGAGCCCCATCTCATGGCATGCTAAGCAGCATGAATCAAAGACTGAAAATGCAGGGCATGTCTTGCCCTACAGAAACACCATCAACCACTTTACTTTTTAAGTAATGATTTGCTATTGATTATGTGCATGAAGATGAGGTAGCTCCCTACCTCTCCTGCCAATTTCCACACTCAATTACATTACAAGCGGGTGCCGGAGTTGAGCCATTTCTAACAGAGCTGAGTTACTGCTCTCAGGAGGGGATAAACTTGACGCATCAGAAACCCGTTGGGAAATACCTGAGAGTACTTGAGTTGACCACAGACCTCCTTAAGTACAAGAGGAACAAACATGGCTGTAGGAGAGGGGTGCCCACATCTTCCTGACCCTATAAGCCAAGTCCTAGAGGTGAGGGCATGAAATGGGTCCAAGATTTGCTTGGAAACAGCAGGAGTAGGATTGCAAACAAGGTTACAACATGGGTATGATGCTCACCCAAGACACAGGACCCCAGGAAAGACTACAACCAAGAACTCCAACAACAGATCTCAGGAAAAGTGCCCAGAGCCTAATTAGAGCCTCTGGACTAGTGAGTGGAGGGTGCATGGGTGGAGGTGAAGTTGGTCAGAGTAATTAACACCAATTAACACCAATTCAGGAACCTGAAAAAAAATTAAATGCAAACTGGAGCAAGAAAAGTTATATTTCTATTTCATCCATTTCCAATTTCATGCTGAGGTCTTCCCTGGTTTCATCCCATCTCAAGTTTTCCTTCTTGTGGCACAAACAACCACAAGTGTCACTTTCTGCCGCGTGACACCTCCATCCAAAGCTCCCAGCCCTCACAGCCTCTCGCCTGCTGTGCTGGTGAGTGTTTGCCAGACAAAGGCATGAGGGAATCCTTAGCACACGTCAGTCTTGTGTCACTCACTCTCTCCAAGGTGCTTTTGGCTGCAGCGGGTTCGGACGCTCGATTCCACCTCGGTGTGTTTTTGAAGGCAGGAGATGTAGCAGGGAGATCAGGAGGCAGCATCACGTTGTTCCTGTCAGTGCATTTTACACAAGCTTGTTGTTTTAAAAATAATCAGGTGCTAAGTCTGCATCTAGAGAATGAGATAAAGCTTAGGAGTGCTTCCTAGGAGGCAGAGGGGGCAGAAAATCCCCTCTGTCCCTTATGGAGAACTTTGTAGCTGGATGTCATCCTTCCTCTGGATGAAAAAGATCCCAAATCCTGCCTCTGCTTTTTGTTAGGAACACACATTCCTGCACCAGAAAATTTGCAGCAGCTGCTCCTACCGTTCCTAATTTAAACCTTTCCTTTAAATCTAAAACCACACTACAAGTGAAGGGTTTTGACTGAAATTTGGGAGTTTTGACTAATTAAGGCACTCAGACTCAGATCCCAGGCTGGATCAGCAGTTAGGAATGGTTTTACTGGGTGTCAGAGCAGAGATCCCAGGCTGGATCGCTGTGCCGGGCTCCTCCACCTGAAACAGATGGACTGCAGAACAAGAAAAGCTAAAGGAACATCCTGAAATGGTGTTTCACCGGAAACATTTGATGAGAATCCTGAAAAATAGAGTGCAAACACTCTGGAAATGTTCTAAACGCACACAGGGAGGCTCTCCCTGAGTAGCTGATATTGAGGGGAAAGCCTCAACTGCTCAGAGTTTAAGCTGACAATGTTCTTCCGTGACTCAGCATCGTGCTGACTGCACTCAGGGACCCAGTGGGAAAGCATGGGAGCCTGATGACAGGGTAGGAGACCAGATGAAATAAAAAACAAATTGTGATTGTTGGCTAGGTCTGACTTTAAAAAAGAAAAAAAAAAAGGGGAAGTCAAAATCCCAATTTCCCAAACGCCCTGCCAAAGAAAACCATTAAAAAGAAAAAAAAAATGGTGTATTTTAGAATACCAGTTTTGGGACCAAGATGATTAGACACATAAGTGGGGCTTCTTGCTATCCAAATTTAAAGGATTTCCTAGGTTTAGGTGCGTTCTTTGTCTATTTTCTCTGCAAATCATATTTTCTTCCCTCACAGCCCAGTCCTTGAAAGGCTGAGGAGTTATAAAGGATCATTCACAGGCTTTGTCAGGTCAGCTTGAGGGATGATATTTGTCTAACAACGCACAGGGCAGGTGGTACACGAAGCTTGTGATGCACATGGAAACCAAACATCTCAAGAAGCTTTTTGACTCACTGGAGAATGCAGGCAGGGTGAGGGAATTAGGAAGAAGAGGCAGAGGGGATCCAGAGCTGCTGGATCCCTGCAAGAACAGGGCAATGCCATCATCTGCGCCCCACTCCACCAAGCCCAAGAGGGACTGGGGGTCATGGTCATGCTGGAATACCACTCTGATCCATATATTGGCTTTTTAAAAATCCCCATGTAAGGGTTTATTTGTCCGGAATTATCAAATAGTGCAGGACATGAGAAGTGGGGCCATGGGAACCTCTGAGGTTCAACAAGACCAAGAGCTGAAGCTGCACTTGAGGCGAAGCGATCCCCGGGATCAACCTAGGCTGGGGATGAAGAGCAGCTCTGGGAGAAGGACTTGAGGACGCTGGGGGAGAGGCCTTGGCACAGGTTGCTCAGAGAAGCTGCGGCTGCCCCACCCCTGAAGTGTCCAGGGCCACACTGGACGGGTCTTGGAGCACCGCGGGCTAGCGGAAGGTGTCCCTGCCCATGGCAGCGGGTGGGAGCGGATGATCTCCGAGGCCCATTCTCGCCCGGGCCATGCCCCGTCTGTGCCTTGCCGCCCCTCAGCCCCCCCGGCCCCGCACCCCGAGGGCAGCGCTCACACCCCGGGGCGGTGCCTCCGCCGCGCTCC